>JAAMPD010004940.1:62192-72757 GCA_025266255.1 Trissolcus basalis
AATAGAAATATATGTTGCGTATATGGCTGCATGTATGAAATTTTTGCCTATGTTACATAATGAAAAACGAAACTGATTGATTCGCAACAAACCTTGTTGGAACAAAGTTTTTTTTCTGTCGACGCTCGTTTCATCCTCGGTGCAGTGGTAGCAAGCCCGCGCGAATCTCCAGACGACCTCGACATTCGTCGGGTTATTTTGCAACAGCTCGCTCATACTATCATAAACATAAACTCGTTTACTCTCATCGTCCGAGAGTTCATCCAGCTTGTCCAAAGTAAGAAAGAGCAAGTCGTGTGATCCATTCATCGCCCTAAACGATGGAATAATAAACAATCCTCCTTTATTCGTCCCTTTTTAGTATTTGTTTGTCAAGTTATTTTACGTAACGGAGTCAAGACTGTTGTGTTTTTGCAGTTCTGAATTTGATTTTTTATTGTAAACGTCGGCTCGCGCTTCTCGCTGTCTATTCTTCTTCTATTTGATGTGAAAATGTTGGTTTACCCCTTGATTGATTCGGTATCATCGTCCAAGTCCGAGCAATCGTAAAATTCATCTTCGCCGATGTCTGTCTCTGCTGTCGAATAAGTTTCCATGTCGGTTTCAAAGTCGTTTGATACAACACTGTTGTTACCTTTTGGTTGCATCCTCCTCCTTCTTCTTTTCACTCTTTGTTGGTTTTGTAATCTGTGCAATGAAACAAGGCATAATTAAAAATAAGAAAATTATTTAAAAATGCATAAAATGAGGATTTTTTTAATTCTTTTGGCCCAAAAAGTTATGATTCCGGAATATGTGGCGCCCAATAAAATGAAAATTTTGAATTTTTGGCGCCCAAAATTGTAGGTGCGAAATGTACTAATTTTAAAATATTGTAGGCGTTAAAAAATTCAATAATTCAACATTCTTTGGTGCTCGAAATTGTAGGCGCCAAAAATGATGAATCCCAAATATTTGTTGGCCCAAAATTTCAAGCGCCAAAATTCGATAAAATTCAAATATTTGATGGAGTCCGTAATTTTAGGCGCCAACAATTTTTTTGAGTTATTATATTCGGCGTTTAAAATTTTGGACACCAATTTATTTTGGGCGCCAAATATTCGAGATTGGTTGTTTTTCGAGGGGGTCGAATATTTGGGATTTATGAATATTGGCGCCTAAAATTTAGAACGCCAAATAATTTTAGGGTGCCAAAAATGAGTTATTAATTATTTATAGGCGCTGAATACTCGAGATTCATTATTTTTAGAGCCAAATTTTTGAATTCCAAATTTTTATTCCCTAAAAGTTTGGAGCATTATATATTTTATATTTATATTTTATTTATTTGGCGCCTAAATTTTATGGTGTCAAATATTTGAAAATGATATAATCCTTTGCGTCGAAAATTTTGGGCGCCAAATACTACAGATATTAAAATGTTTGGCGCCGAAATTATGAAATTTATATTTTTGGGCGCTAAATATTTGATATTAATCATTTTTGGCGCGTATAATTTTGGACTACCAAACATCTCCGATCCATCATTGGCGCCTAAATATTAAGGCGCCAAATATTAGAGGTATTCAAATTTTGGCGTCTAAAATTGTAAAACGCCGAAAATGTGACATTTTGGGCGCCAAATATTTGAAATTCATCCTTTTTGGATACTTAAATATTTGGGCGCCAAACATATCGACGGTCCTAACGAAAAATATTCCATTTCAAAATTTCCCATTTAAAATAACATTGAAAATTTTGAAATGGAATGTTTTTCGTTAGGACCGTCGATATAATACTACTCATATTATTTTTGGCGCCAAATACTTGATACTACTCATACTATTTGGCGCCCAAAATTGCGGACTTACAAATTTGGCCGCCAAATAGTTAGAATTCATCATTTTTGGCGCTTTAAATTTTCAGATAGTCAACTATTTACGAACTACTATTTTTGGCGCCTAAATTTGTGGGTGCCAAATACTAGAGATATTCAAATTTTGGCGCCTAAAATTTTGAAACGCCAAAAATGTAGGATTTTGGGCGCCAAATATTTGAAATTCGTCATTTTTGGATGCATAAATATTTGGACGCCAAATATATAATACTACTCATATTATTTGGCGCCCAAAATTGAGGACTTATAATTTTGGGCGCCAAATAATTGAAATTCATCATTTTTGGCGCCTATAATTTTGGGCCCCCAGACATTTACGATTCACCATTTCTCTCATCTAAATTTTTGGGCGCCAGATATTTGAAACTACTCATACATCTACATTTCCAAATAAAAAGTCTCAAAAATAATATCATTTCATCCACGAACAACACTCCCTCATAAAAAAACGATCCAACAAAATAAAAGTTAAAACCAAAACAACATCTACTCACTCTAAGAGATGATCGACTTCTTCCTTGAGGTTCGAAACAATTTGATTCAAGTTTTGTATTTTACTCTGCATTGTGGTGTGCTCCTGCTCCTGTTCATGGCGCCTCTGAATGTTGTTATAAATGATGGACGCTGCTGCTGCCACTACCGCAACGGTTGCTCCTAAGGCAGCAGCAATAATAGTCGAATTTAAATGGGAACTCATTTTACAACCTGACAAACAAAAACAAAAGCAGCCTTTTAATAGTGTGAGTTTATCAAACAACGGCATAACATCGTCACTGTACCAAAAAAGCAAACGAAAATGTACAAATCCAACAGTCAAGAGTCTGTCATGCGAAAATGCCAATCAATATTACAAAACCAAGTTGAGATCAATGTCAAACCCCATCCAGCAGAGGTCAATACAACTCGATAATTTTCCTCCCTCCTTCCTTCCTATTTACTTTACTTTTTCCAATAGTTCGTCTTCGCCGTTCGAAAATAAATGTTTCCATGTTTTGCAAACTCATTATCATGCGACAATAAAAACACTACGTCATCAAATAACCGAGCAGTTGATATGTATTTGTCTCACCTGCATTCGAGTCTGGTCAAAAGGCTAATGGATTGTAAACGACCGAATTAAAGTTGATATTCAAATTCGATCGTTTTTTTTTTTTCGCTGCCAATGGAAGTAGCACTAACTCGTCGCAGCCGAACATAACCTGTACATGACGGTGTCAGCCGGCGTTGTCGCGTGTTCCCGTCCGCTTATCGTCCAACTTGCGAGCCAATGTCTCTGAATGTGACGACAAAACATTTTACATGATCATTATAACCGACGATTCCCTCTGCGCGCGGGCTCTGTCATGCAAAGATCCGCGATGTTGTGCTCTGGAACGGGCAAAAGTACACGCGACCACACCAAACAAGAATGATAAAAATCGCAACTCCGCGCCGTCGCAAAAATATCTGCGCCGAGTTGAAAAAAAAATCCACAAAATAATCTCCTAATAAACGGATGGTTGAAAATAATTCCCATCGAAACGTTTGTTTTTTTAAATAAAACTTATTTTTCATTTTGATCTTTCTGTCACCTTTTTTGTTTATAAAACAATGACCTCTGATTTGATTTGTTGGTTTTCGTTGACAATGACAACCAACAAAAGCCGAAAAAAATAAATATTCGAAAATATTCTGATTTTAAAATTTATTTTTTATTGTGACCTTGTTTGATTACAACAATGACCTGATTTGGTTTGTTGTTTTTCTTTCAATAAAAACAAACAAAAGTCCAAGAATAAAAAATATTATAAAAAAATATCCTCATTTTATAAATTATTTTTTATTCTGACCCTTCTGACCTTTTATGTTTACAATAATGACCTGATTTGTTTTGTCGTTTTTCTTTCTATGAAAACAAAAAACTGATAAAACTAACCTATTTTATCATTTACTTTTCAAATGTAACCTACTTTTCATTCTGACCTTGTGACCTTTTCTTTGTGACAATGAAAAATTGAAATATAAACAATGAAAAATAAATAGAAAATGATGGTTTTTAATTGATTTTTGCATTTGTGTAAATTTTTATTATTTTTTTACAAAATCAGTCTTTAGAGGGCGCTGTTAGACTGCGAGAGAGACAGAGATAGAAAGTCAACACGGCGAGAGCACATGTTTTGTCATTTCTGGCGCTTGGAAAACATGTTTTTTGTATTGGGTCATTTTTTTCGGTACAAAAAGTGACGTGAGGCGTACGTTTTTTGGTTGAAATAAAACTTTCTGTTGTTGAGTTGTGATTCCCCAGTTTGTCGTGAAAATGGAAGGTCAGAGTGTCAGTGAGACGAAATTGCCAGTGGTGGTGCAAGTTGACAACGAGGTAACAACCGAGCAACCGAACGGACAACTCGGCGATGATCCATCGACGAATCAATTGAGCAAACGGCAGATAAAAAAATTGAAGAAGGCGAAAAAATGGCTCGAACGGAAAGGAGAAAAAAGGTTTTTGACTGCGATCTTTTTATTTCAGTCAAAAAAGAGTAACACTTTTGATAAAAAAAATAACAAACAATTTTTTTACGTATCAAAAATATAATTCTCAGCTATAAAAACCAGTTTTGGTAACAAATTTATAGTTTTATAATTTAAAGTTGTCAAGTTTGTTTATAAAAAAATCAAGTCAAGGTCAGAGGGTCACATAATTGTTTTTATAAAAAAACATAATGATTAAATGTGTTTGATTAAATAAATAATTAATATTTAATAAAAACAACAAGTATGGTGAATTTGTACAAGGCGTCAAGTTTGTTTACAAAGTATGAGTCAAGGTCAAAGGGTCATACAGCAATTGTTTTCTACCTATATTAGAAAAAAATTATCGCCGTTGTTCCCAACCTTTTTTCCGACTTCTCAGCGGACTTTTTTGAACACGGATTAGCCATGGATAAAAAGTCAGGAACAGCGGTGATTGGAGACTCTTTGAAAGGGACAAGTACAATAACAAGTGTCTGAAAAATTATATCTATCTACTAGTCTATCTACCTTCTATAAAAAAGAATTATATCCGTATATTTTTTGATGAAAAACGGGCGGACATTTTTGACCATTCAAAAAAGTCTGTCAGTTTCCATTCAAAAAATATACAAAAATGTATACAAAATATACAAAAAGAGGACAACAAAAATTTATATAATAATGAATAAGAATAAAAAAATAGATAGAAAAAACGTACATAAAAAACTTCTTTTTATAATATTTATATTATTATAATTTATTTTATAATTTTATAATTAGATAGATAGATAGATAGATAAATATTTTATTGCTTCCAAGATTTACATACATCTCATAGCAATCGTTTGTACACAACAATACTTTTATAAACTTTTCATGTATAAAGAAAAAATTATCAAGAATAAGATTTAAGACATACATTGCAGAAACCCGGTTTGATCATTCACTCAGTGCAAAGGCTCTCAGATGAAAACAAGTGTTGAGATATATAAAAATTGACTTGATGTCGGCGGGGTTTGTCCTACTTGCAATTTCTATCAGAGAGTTTGGAGAAAAATTTAAATACATTTGACGTTGTTCATGAAAGAAAGGACAATATAGCATAAAATGTTCAAGTGAATCTTGGCAGTTGTAGTTACAGAGTAAGCAAATGTTTGAAGGGTCGAGTTTATAGAAAACATTTTTGAATGAAAATCTGATACAATATTTGCTTGAGAGTCGGAGTTGGGCGAAAGTACGAATCATAGGGTTGAAGTTACGTAGATATAGATATGGACTGGGTTTGTCATGGAGTTGTCTAATAACTTTACACAGTTGGGAATCTGAGGACTGATATTTGACTAGATCGAGATTTTTAAGAAACAAAAGTAGTTTGTCAGACGCTGTTTGTTTTTTCTGTATCCAAGATAGGGGACTCAAGTCATTCCACATGTCAGACATACCAATCCAGCCCAGCAAGATATCGAATTGAGAGACCCAGTTGTATTTGGGATCACAATTTCCTCTAAGGTGTAAACTGACGAGTCGGATCAGTCCGACATGTGGAAGTCTGGAGCCCTCCATCTGGAGGAAACGGATCACCGAATTCCACGCTTGCATAAAAATTTTATGCGTGACCTGGACCAAGCCCAGCTCCAGGCGGAGTGAGGCACCTGGACAGCATTTAGGAAGTGACAATAACCGTTTGAAGTACTCTAGTTGTACTGATTCCACTTTGTCCAGATATCTCAATCCCCAAAACTGGGCCGAGTACAGGAGAACAGAGTTTATCGTACTATTCAAGATGACAATTTTTCCTGGCCAAGAATCAGCTTTACATGAAGACAAGAGTTTTTGTGCTGCACCCACAGCCCTTCTCGCTTTAGCAATAAAAAACTCGGTAGCATTCAGGCCCAGTGAAGAGCTGGAAAATGGAACGCCCAGATATTCATACGATGGTACAATGTCTACTCGCTCATTATCATACAAAAAGGTTTTGTTTATCGGTCGACCATTTCTCCTAAACTGCACTATTTTTGTCTTCCCGACGTTTACTGTTAATTTGTTTAGCTTTGTGTAATCCTGTATCGCCAACAAAATTCGATCCATCATCATCGGTGACTCCGCCATAACTACCGCGTCGTCGGCATATAACATAAGTAACAAATCCGTTGTACCATCAATGTTAATTCCATACAATTTTCTATCTCGAAGAAACTTTTCAAGGTCATTCAAAAATAATATAAACAGCAGTGGACTGAGGTTTTCGCCTTGGAGGACACCCTCTGTCACGTCGAAATTTCTAGACACGCAACCGTCGAGTTTCACAACAAATGAGGCGTGATCATACATGTAGATCAAAATTCTAATGAGCTTTGGGCTTACACCTAGGTTGTACAGTTTTTGCCATAACAATTCATGCGAGATTGAATCAAAAGCTCGTCGGAGATCAATAAACAGACCATAAACTTTTCTTTTACTAAGCCTAAGTTGACAGTGTATTGCAGTTTGTAGAACAAAAATGTTGTCTGAGCAGCAGCGACCTGCCCGAAAGCCACTTTGCGTTTCCGCGAGTATTTTGTTAGCATCAGTCCACTTCACAAGGCGGGAGTACATGATTCTGGTGAAGAATTTGGCTATGGTATTAGTCAGAGCTATACCTCTATAATTGGCTGGATCAGATGTTTCTCCTTTCTTGTGAAAGAGGACTAAGGCTGCTTGCGACCAGGCAGTCGGAGTTTGTTCTGTGGTAAGAATTTTGTTGAAAAAATCGAGTAAAAATTCCAGACAATCGGTGGGCAAATTTTTCAAAAAGTCAATACTCAATTGATCAAGGCCTGGTGCTTTTCCCGAAGGCATCGAATTCAGCGCCTTCTCAAACTCTAGTATATCAATAGGATAGTCAAAAGATTTATCAAACGTACCAAAATAAGTTAATTGTTTGGGGATTCGAGCTTCGTAGATACCCTCAAAATATGTTTCCCATTTTTTCATTTCAATTGGATTGACAATAAAAGAATTTCTTTTGAATTTTTTATAAACACCCCAAAAATCATTTGAGTTTTTTGTGTTCGCGAATTTGTTTTTGATATCATTTTCTAAAACTCTTTTTTTGTAATTTATAATATGCCGATATTCTTTTTTTGTTTTTAAATAGTCTTTTTTCAAGTTTCCATCGAAGTTACTTTCTCTAAACTTTTGTAACGTTAGTTGAAAATCGTTTTTTGCCTTTCTACAGTCATGGTCGAACCATGGTTTGTTTTGAGAGACTCTCACATTCCTGAAGACTTTTTTGCACATACCCAAGTTCGCAGCTGAGTTTTTGATAGATTCGATCAAAAAATTATTGCACTGATTTACATTTGAATTCTGGATATCAATAAAATTAGACTGAAAGATGTTGCTAAGAGAGTCTTTATATTGGTGTGAAAGAGATGGATTGAAATTGAAGTTTACTATGGCTTTATTTTGAGTTTGCAGATTATTTGTTTGAGAGAAGTGAATTATTTTCAATGTTAAGGTTACTGGAAAGTGATCTGATAAAGTGGGTTCGCAATTTATACATAGATTTTCGACGAGACTACAATGTGCTGTTGAGATAAAAATCAGATCTATTGTGCTATTACCAACTTCGGAAGAGAACGTGAAGCTACCTTCAAGGTCGCCTGGCGTTCTTCCATTCAGCAAACAAAACCATTTTCTTCCATGAACGTTAGTAGTTGGCGCCCTCTCTGGTTGATCGTCGAATCGTTGGAGCATCTGACCGGTAGTAGACATGCGTCTTGTAATAGCTCGTGATCCATCGGTGAAAGGTTGCCCACTCGGGCGTTGAAGTCGCCGCCAATTACCAGCACACTATCTGGGTAGTTTTCCTGGATTTCATTGAGCTGAAGTTGGAGGAGCTCAAGAGCGTGCGGAAGGTCGAGCGACGGTTTGAAGTAGATCGTACCTACAATGAGATCAGAATCATTAAACAAAAAACGACAAAATATCCAGATGCTGCAGGCATCGATGATATTTACATTCAAGTGGGATTTGGCTATCGCCAAGATACCCCCACTTGCACGGCCTGTGCTTCTCTCTCTCATGGCTGCAGTTGTTTCGCAGATTCTGTGGGGCCAGACATTTGGAAGATGCTGGATTCTGTTGGTGCACCAGGTCTCGTACATCCCCACAATATCCGAGGTAGATGTTTGTCCTGGATCAGCGAGACTTTGAAGGCCGTGTGTGTTCCAGAAGGAGATCCTCAACGAGGATCTTGTTTGTCGTTTTTTGAATTGTTGTCGTCGGCTGTAGACCCTTCGTCGCTCAGGGGTATCAGCTTTTTTTCATCTGCATTCCAGGTGAACCGTAGACCATCGATCTGGAGTGCTTGTTTGATTTTTTTGACTTCTTTGCCTTGGGCTCGGGCGATTCTGGCTTGTTTACGCAGCTCATACTCAAATGCGCAATCTTCGGGGGATTTGTCGGCATCGATGTACACTCGCTTACCTCGTATCGAGAGATTGCGTCCAGCTCTGAGTATTCGCAGTTTGGCTTCCCAGGAGGTAGTTGTGGCGAGGATTACCATGTTGGCACCAGGTTTGGAAACAGTTCTGGCGAAGGTGACGTGGTCATCAAGTTTCAGCTGAGATGCCAAAAATTCGTTTATTTCAGCTGCCAGGTTATTGTTTGGAAGAGCGAGACCTTTAATAACAACGTTGAGTTTGCGACGTTGTTTCTCTTCTCTTTCGATCCATTTTTGAGTCTCTTTTATTTTTTAAGCAGTTGAGATGTTGGTGCAGTGACGAAGGGCAAGTTGTCTGCATCAGAAAGTTGTTTGAATCTCTCCTCAATAAGAGCATCGATTGTTGACAGCCTGGCATTTGTGAGCTGACCCATTGACGATTCCAATTCATCAAGTCTGGAGTTGGTCTGGGCCCGGTATTCCTGGAAAACTTCGTCACGTTTGGTTGCGGCGACTTTCATGGCGTCAAGTGATTCACGTATTTCAGTAAGGTTTGAGGTTATGTTTTCACTTGCCTGATGTTGCATTTTTTCCATTTCGTGTCTAGAGTTGTCAATCTTAGATAAGATTTTCTTCACGGCGGCTTCCAGTTGTATTTCAAGATCCCTCTTCATTTCTTGCGGATCGTCCTCCGGTTCAGCTGTCATCGTTGAATCTTTCTGCTTTTTGGCCAGGTTTGTCGATTCTGTGAGAAGCTCGTCTGCCGTTCTCTTCAAGTTGACATTTAGATTTTTTGTCAGGAGCTCACGAATGTCGGGATGTCTGGTGCCTTCACGCAACCGAGGCTGAGGTTTGACGGGCGGCCGGTCCACGCTGGAGTGCGGACTTTGGAGTTGTCGGATCTTCATTGACTGTCTGGTCTGAGCTTGACAGGGGAGAATAGAATGTCTCATCTTGCACTAGTGGCTGGTCTGACTCCATTGCTTCGTCAGGAGGGTGCCTGTATCCGGTTTGTTTTGGTCGAAAATTGTCGTGACGTGACTGCCCTAACCTCAAAATGCACTATACGGGGGCTCCGAAGCCCAGCGGTCGCGAGCGGTTACTTCGAACGCGGATTTGATTTTTGTCCGATGAGCCTGTGACTAAGGGTTAAAAACACAAACCTACTCAGTTCAGCTCGTGATTTTTTAACGCTTTTTAGCCAATTTGTACAGCGCACGATGACTCGTTGTACTGACAGCGCCACGGCTCAAACGGAACTCCTTAACCAGTTATTAAAAAGATATGATAATTATATGAAAGTTTTTTGATAGAATTGTTTCATTTAGGCAATTAAAATAATTTTTTTTTTAAACAAAAATTTTCCACAACAGACATTGTTTTTATGAAAAATGAGCAAAATTTGATTATATGGTTTTGCATATGGTAATCCATATGGTTTACCATATGGTTGACGATATCGTTTGCGATATAGTATACGATATCAATTTCTATATCGTAAACCATATCATTTTTTCAGCAGGGTGTTATGACTCGCAGCAGGTATAAAATAATCTAAGTCCGCGATTTGAATTTATGAGACTTTTATTTGAAACAGAATGAACAATTTAAGATACACGTCGGGATGTTAATTAATTGAACTCAGGATTAATAATGTGATTTGTATGAAGGTGAAGTTAATAATAACCGTCCTGGGTCGCGCACTTAGGTTCGTCACCTCTGAAAATGCATATGTGGGGGTTGTCCCCACTTAATTAGGGCACCTGGAGATGG
>JAAMPD010004940.1:72774-97751 GCA_025266255.1 Trissolcus basalis
ATAGCATCTTAAGATTATGAAAAGTTATAATCAAATGAGATAGCTAGAGTCATTTGTCGATTGTAAAGAAATTTAATTACACCGATGAAATATGAAAAAATGAATAATTTGATTGCAATTAAAAATTTAGTGAATAATTGATTACGGGAAATCGCAAGACATGCAAGACATCCTAACTTTCAAACGCCGTCGAGAAAGAAAGCGGTAGAAGAATATGAGAGAGGGAAAAATCGATTTAATATATATTTAAATCTGCCGATAATCTTTTTGATAAACATACATGGAAAAAACGAAACATGAATGGTTCATGTCCGAGAATATTAAACAAAAATTTTTTGTTGCATATATTTTGAGCAAATATTAAAACTAAAGGGTGATACGTAGTTGCGCCGAAAGAGATAATTTTAAGCGCAGTTGCGCTGAATTTGATATGCAGTTGCGCTGATTTTTGTAGTTCACTTTGAGCTCAATTGCGCAGAATTCTTTCAATTAATTGTAGCTTAGTTGCGCCGAATTTTTTTATTTTAGAAAAAATGTATTAAAAACCAAACTAAAAATCAGTGTTCGCACATTTTTTTAAATAACAGTAAAAAAGCAGAATAAGCCACAGTACTTGGTTTGCGGATTTTGATTTTTGAATCGAATTAGTAAGTTTGAATTAATTGATGTTTATATTGGTGTTTACATTGAGTTCATTCACAGCTAGGGCACTTATTTGTATAAATTTTCTTTAAATGTATAACGTAAAGGTCAATCAGCTCAGTGTTGCGAAGTAATTCTGATCTTGCTAAATAAAATGTATCTTTCCGTGAGTGAAAAAGGAAAACCTTTATTAATTGAACAGGATTATAAGTACCGAAAAGATGTTGTGCTCAAAACTAAAAATGTATTAAAATGGAGGTGCACGTCGAAAAACTGCAAAGTTTACGTAACAACGGACATTCAAATTTCAAAAATAATGCAAAACTGTGACCCTTCGACGCACAATCACAACCCACCGGAAAATTTGCAGCGCGGGATTTTTGCGGAATTTTGCAAAACGTTGC
This sequence comes from Trissolcus basalis, assembly GCA_025266255.1. Lineage (NCBI taxonomy): Eukaryota > Metazoa > Arthropoda > Insecta > Hymenoptera > Scelionidae > Trissolcus > Trissolcus basalis. The sequence goes on from JAAMPD010004940.1 coordinate 73,821, forward strand.
AAAAACATTTTAGAAGCGCAACACGAATATAAAAAAAATTTATTGACGACATTTGAGTATGTTAAAAAATGTTCTTATCATTATAAGCCGCATTGAATTTAGTTGGTACTTGAAATATTCTGTTTTCCTTTTGTGTTTAGACTATTAATTTTCGCAACATTTTATACAGTTTTTTTATACATTTACGATGCGTAAAATACGCATGAAATAATAAAGTTTCAATTATTAACGACATAAAAATGACTTGAAAAAAACCCTCAAAAAAAAAAACACACAAAAGCCACGCAACTTGGTTTGCGTGGTACTATTTTTAAAAACGTTCGGCGCAACTGCATATAAAATTTTTCAGCGCAATTGAGCTCAATCTGAACTATAATTTTTTATCAGTTTTTAAGCGGTCGGCGCAATTAAGCACGCCCCCCTTTTTTAATTGCTTTTTTCACGTACCTAAATTCTAATGAAAGTTACTGGGAAAATTATTAATTTGAAAATCGCAAATTGAAACATTTCATCCATTGGATTAAAAACAAGTAAAAAATGCATTACCTAATTATAATTTCCGAGAACAACATGTAATTTTAAAAGTGTTACTCCCAACCAAAAAAAAAAAAAAAAAAAAACATTTTATTAAAAATGACAATTTATTAAAATTAAAATTCTTATTAATATTAAAATTGCAAAAAAGTATATAAATTAATTTTTAAAAAGTTTGAAAAAGTGTTATATAAAATATGACAACTGATGGAATTGTTGTTATTTTTTTATTTGCAGATTGAAAGAACGACTAAAAGCAAAAGAGAGGAGAGCATTCAAAAGAGCAAACAACATAGATATCGGACCATCGAGAAAAGCTTTGAAACAAAGCACTATGGCTGACAGCAGTTGTAAATTGAATGTTACTATAGATATGTCTTTTGATGAGTTTATGATAGATAAAGATATAGCTAAACTGATCAAACAAATTTTAAGGTGCTATACGCTGAATAGACGGGCTGCTGCTCCGGTACAATTTTCATTGACTAATTTCAATGGAAAGTCTTTGGAGCAAATGAAAAAGCACAACGGTTACGAACACTGGGATGTACGTTCAAACAAATAGTTACAGTACTTTTTACAAAAATTAAATTAAATTAATTATTGACTATTAATATTATTAAGAGGATGTCTAAGATGAGTGCGACATTGTTCTACACATTACCGTACATAGATCTACATTACCGACATTGTTACTTTTTTTATTAATATATGCATTTTTGTCAAATATAAACATATATAAGTATGTTGAAGAATATTCAAACGATTCTATCACTGTTGAAGAATATTTCAAGATGTAAAACTTGGAGATTGATTGTAATATACGATCATAATCAGTGACCGCGTTTTTCATGTGTGATTTTTGTAGGTTATAATGTCGAAAAACCGCGGTCATTAATTATAATCGCATTTTACAATCAATAATTATATTTTATATCCCAAATTACTCTATGACGGCTAAACATTCGTCTGATATCAAATTCGATAAACAATTTTTTCATTAAATCATCAAATTTGAATTTCCCCGCCAAATTCAGCATTCAAACTTCACCATTGACTTGGGCATCGTTTTAATATTGTAATATTGTTGTTAATTAATTAATTCGATTCACTGAATTATTCTAGTCGTTACATTTTGTTTGACAGGTCAAGTTCCATAGTGAAAATTATTTGGACCTGTTCCCAAGAGACAAAATAGTATACTTGACGAGCGAATCCGAAAATGTCATCAAGGAGTTGGACCACAGTAACGTCTACGTGATCGGTGGTCTGGTGGATCACAATAGTCAAAAAGTACGAAACCAAATTTTTTTCGAAACTTGAAAATAGATTTGAAGAAAAGGAAAATTCAAACTGATCTGTATTGTCTTTTTTTAGGGTCTTTGTCACAGGACTGCTTTGGAACAAGGGATACAACATGGGAGGTTACCTTTGGACGAGTTTTTAAAAATGAAAGCTAGAAAAGTATTGACAGTCGATCATGGTAAATTTCATTTTTCTGTTGATATTTAATTTAGTCGCTTGATATGAAAACGACTTTAAGTTAAAAGTTGAAAAATTTAACAATTTTTTCAAATTCAACGTTGAAATTGTGTTATTTGTGACTTGAATCTGTCAAAAATTTGATTTGTATGATTGTTTGTTGGTTTTTAATTTCGTAAAATATTCAAAAGTTAAGATAATTATATATAATTTAGGAAATTATAATACATAATACATAATACATAATTTACTAAAAAATACTCAATGATATTATCGTAAAAAAGTATAATCAAAATTCATATATTAAATTAAGTCATTTGCATTATAAACGACATAATTAGAAAGAAAATGTTGAATTAATTTTTACAATTGTAAATAATGATAATGATTGTGTTTCAGTTTTTGAAATAATTTTACGGATAACGGAAGGCAAAAGTTGGCAAGAAACATTGTTACAAGTAGTGCCAGAACGGAAAAATGCGCAACTGGTCGATCAAAATAACAGTCAAGATTCAGATGAGACATTCGCATCCAAAAACGAATTCTGTCAGGAGCAAATCAACGAGAGTGATTCACCCCAGACGAATGCACAACAAGAAACTACGATCAACGAATTGTAACGAAAACAATGTTGTAAATAATACCTTCCTAAAAGACAATACAAATTGATTTTTTGTAAGAAACAAAGTCGCACCTTCTTTTGCAGGCTCGATACAGAAGGAAATTGCTTAAAATGTATATATCATATATTTATTTTGTTTTCTGTACACACATAAAAGTAGTATGCTATATTTCATTACAGAAATGTACATGCCTTGCTGACTTTCAAAAAAAAACAATTTTCGTTTAAATACGCAATTAAATCTAACTTATTGATACATAATTCATATATACGCATGTACGCAAAATTTGATATAAATAAATAAATATCAGCGATTTGGCATAACACCATGCCGAAAAATATAAATTCGGTTCGGTTTGTCGCGGCACATGAGAATGAAATTTAAAATTTAAAAAACCAACGTGACACAAGTACATTTTTCGTTTAATATTATTATTATTTTTTTACGCAGTCGAATAAACGTTACACTTTTTACAATGCACGCGACTTTTACAGTACACATTCTGATGGGCTAGGGATTTTATTTTTTAATACCTCAGCGACTCAAGCAGGACAAGAAATTGAACGTACTTTCAGTTTGGTAGAATTTCGATTTCAATCTCTTTCCTGTTTTTGTCATAATTTTTTATATTTTTCCTTCGAATGATAAATGATTATACGACTGACGAAATTTTGCAGTTCAATTTTCGTTGCAAATTAAAACACATGCGAGTACAAAAAAATAAATAAAACTGTATTTTGGGCCGAACCAAAATGTTTCAAATACTGATTTCGAAAAACAGCACAAAAATTATTTTCCTTCTCAAAGCTATACTCAATTGAATTTAATTTCCTAATTTTCAGATTCGTAAAAGAAAATTGCATGTCATTCAAGTTGAACTGCCTTCTTATGCTTTTTTATATTCGATTTTTGAATTAAAATTTGAGTGACAAAATATGTAATTACATCTACGTTTCTCTCTTTTTTTTCTTTTCTGTTTTATATACCTTTCGATGATTGTTGCTATTGAAAACGCATTTTCAATTTCTCTTTGTTGCATTTAGAAATACAAAACTACTATACAATTATGACACAGTCAATTGTTATGAATTGTTTCTTTTTATCGTTACTAAATCAAATATAATAATACACCGATGACAAATAAATATAACGTTGAAAATTCTCTCGCAAAAAAGCGCACCGTTTCGTAACAGAAAATTGCCAATAGGAGGCCATCCCGCAGGACGAAATGATAAAAATCAAAATTAATTCGGGTTGTGTCTGAGCAATAAGACTGTTTAAAAAAAAAAAAAAACAAACAAAAAACAAAAGTAAAACAAACGTCTGAACGATGGAACATTATAAACCGAGCCATAACTAGCTAATCGGTTTGTTGTATATAAAAACAAATACATATATAACAGCTGGATTGCACATTGTCTTAACAAAATATAATATAAGTAGGAAATAATGTGACGCAAGGAAAAACGAAATGATTTTTTTTTTGCTATTTCTCCTGTTGTTTTTCTTCACGTTGTAAAATTTTGGATTTTACAAATGGCAACGTGCTCGAAACTATTATGATTTACTATTAAAAGACCATCGCGAAAGCAAAACACCTAAGGCGCGGAAGCCAGATATATGCTGCGATACACGCTAGAGTCCGCGGCGGCTCTTTTGTCTTCTAAACGTCCTATGATTAATGTCCTATTCAACGTCGTCATAGTTTCACGCTCGACGCCACTTTATTTACGAACAAGACGGAGAAACGAAAGAAAAAAGGGAAACAGACGAGTTGTTCAGACGTTTTTTAGTGCCGCGACCTCGTGTCTGTCGATTATTTCGAACTCGCTGTCGCTGTCCTCGCTGCGACTCGCCCCCGCGGGCTTTCCCAGCTCGGCCTCTTCCTCGGACGAGGAACCTCGCTCGAAGTGGCCGCATTGAAACTTCATTCCGTCCTCGACAGCTTCCGATCCGTCCACACAGTTGTCCTCGTGAGATGGCATCTGCATTCCTGCCAGATCGTCTCCAATTATTGAATCATCTAATGAAAGAAAAATGATTTATTACAAAATTATAAACAGACTTGTACATAAACATAACATACAATTTTTAGAAATAATACTGCACGTGATTCTCAAAAGAGAAATTAAAAATTTACAGTAGAATTGATAGTAACTGAATTGGAAATATTTAGAAGGAAATTTAAGTTTCTTTAAGGTGGTTCTGGCGTGATAATCAAAGCAAAAAGTTTATACTACGAATCTTCATATACATATAGGAAAAATTATAGGAAACAAAAGCAATCTTGAAATACTATTCTTTTTGCATGTCAAGAATTTTTTGATGATTTTTACATTTCGTGAGAATAAACTTTTTGATCGAATTTTACCTAACCGACCAATCACAATCAGTCATGTTGTAATTGAAAATTTTGTTAACGTGATTGCTCCTAAACTAGATGGTCAATATTTTTTTAAACTTTCCCCAGTAATTTTCAATATCTAAAGTTAGTTATGGTAATTTTTGAAAAAATCTGACATCTCGTTTGATGAAAAAAAAATAATAATGTCTGTTTCGACACCGACTAATGCAAAAACATCGATTTTCAGAGACAAATATCTTCGAAACGAAATGGCCAATCGTTCTAAAATCTTGTTAACAAATGTGTGTTACTGGATAGAGCATGTGATTTAAATTTTATAACATTCTGACACAAACTTACTTATCGCTAGAACCACCTTAAATTCAAATGACGAAACAATTATTAATAAAACTGGATTAAAAATTTCTCTTGTATATAATATTATATATTGCAATATAATAATAATAATGTAATAAAATATTATAATATTATTATTATATAACTTACAATTCAAATTTTTAATTGTACATTTTAATTAATAGTTCTATACCAATGGTTCGAAATTTTTCCTACAATTATTTTAGCAACAATTTTCAACAATGATACTCTATTCCTTACAACAGACATAGTTATTAAAATATATGGAGATAATAAATAAAATAATAATGAAATATACAGACATAATTATTCAAATATGTTTAAAATATGTTTTGACTGGACGTAGAGATTTTTTTACATAAACTTGAAATAAAACTTGATGATTCAACGAAATCGAGAGTTATATCTGTATAAAAAAATCTTGCAAAACACAAAAAAAACAAGACTCAACAGTTAGTAACTACCAGTATTAGTATTAGTACCGGACATGGGCGCAAGGCTATGAACTTATGCACACCTCCAACTCAATTGCAAAGTTGTTTTTAACACAATAAAACAGACTGTCTATCCTTATACCTGTATATACAGTTTCGTTCCAAATTAGTTTTTAAATTTGTCACAGGCGTGAAATAGCTCGAGTGAATAATATTATGAATACTTTTTTCATTCATTTTAACTATGTTATCAAGTTGTAAAACTGGTTATATACAAATAATGCAATTATGGATTCCGAGTTGAATTATAGTTTTTGATTTATAAAATGGATGTACAGATTATAACTATGAAATTGTTCAAATGATAACAAATTATTAAACTATATTATATAATGCCCTATAAGTTATATTAAATTATAAATGAGTGTAAAAAATCCAACTGAAACATTCAGCCATAAAAGGTTTAAACATTTGAACTTAAATTGCCATTTAAAAATGCCATTATAAATGTTCCTCCAGAACCATCCCAAAGGTCGGTTATTATTCATAGAATAAATATTTGATTGGAAATTGTACCATCACTGTATGGCGTTGGAGAACGATCGTGAAAATCGCCAGCCTTCTTTAACACTTGCAGATTGTCTTCTGTGGCAGCTGGTAAAAATTCTTCTATCTCACTATCCCATTCTGCAAAATACAAAACCAAAAATCAAAGATTAACAGAAGTCATAAAATTCAGTTCGATAAACTCTACCTAATTGTTTTTTTTTTTTTTTTTTTTTTTTTAAGAAGAATAAAGGAAAAATTATTTTATAGTCAGAAAAAATTGAATTTTATACGCAAGCCAGACCCAACAGTTCAACAATTTTCTCAGACACAAATAAAACTGCATAACTTTTGCAATTAAAATTACAAATGAATCCAACGATAATTTTTGCGATAGCTGAATGATGACTTGAATGAAAATTTTAATTACAATTCAAATTGCTGATAATATAATCGTCAATTTGAACATTGTTGAACCGTCCGATCGTTTTCTTTGCAATATTAATAACAAGTCTGAGTCACCGTTTTTGGGAGCTGCTCTACTTGAAATTTGTAATAAAAGTATCGGGCCTAGTAAAATGCTCATACAAGTGATATAAGCAATGAGCACTCCGTTGACAGTCCGTCCGAGCAACCATAGTCCTATAGACACCGTACAAACTACGGAACAGAACTGAAAAAAATAATCATACAAATCATAACGTCAGTTTTTTCTTTTCTTTTTTTTTAATTGAACAAAAATAAAATCGTTTCATCCAAATTACATACAGCTCCAGGTTGATCTTGGCGCATCTGTTTCAGACTTTCTAGCGTGGATCTCGTCTTGGTTGCAAACTTTTTGACGAGTTCAGTTCTAGCCTGAAACCTGTAACGAAACAAAACAACAAAGATATGAGAATTTTTCTTTTTCACTTGGAATATTTTCACTGAGAAAAAAAATCAGCGATAATCGACAGTTGCTGAATTGAATCAGTTGATTTTACTCAATCGAGTCTCTTATTTGGGTGTAGCAGATAAACAAAATTATTCGAACCGATGATTATCGGTTTTTGGAACGAAATAGAACGAATGAATGAAGTTTTTTGTATGGAATTTATATGATGCACCCAAAAATTAAAGGGTCATACATAAAAATTAATAGCATTCATTAACATTTGCAAAATGCAGTTTTTACTATACTTAATGTTCCACAATCATTGAAACAACATTTTATAAATCTGTTTTTAGATATGCATTTTTATAGAAATAAATTATTTTATTTAAAAAAATATAAATATTTACTTTTGTGTGGTTTTATTCTTCATGTGAAAATTACTTTTGTTTGAGTCCATGGGAGTAAGTTTTATAACAAAACAAACCCTGATAGCCAGATTCATGTAAATTTTGTGTAAACTTTACATAAATGCTATACAAAAAATTTATGCAAACTCCGTATTGTCCTGCATTATGTACATAAATTGTATACATGTAATAAAATTTGTTGAATTTTCTAAGCTTTGAAAAACCAAAAATTATTTTTTTCGTTCATTTATCAATTTCAACAACAAATTTTTTGATATAAACGATTTATGTAAATAATGCAGCACAATGAGAAGTTACATTTACTCAAATTTTATGTAAATCATTTACATAAACGGTAGTTATCAGGGAATATTTTTTTTGCAGTGACGACGATCACCGTCAGGAAAATCTACTCTACTAATAAAAATAAAAAGTCTAACGGGATCTTATTAATTAATGTAACGGTCAGTCTCGATCGTTCTTGTTTTTTTTCTATCAATATTCGATCAATACTCGATCTTATAGCAGATTAAAGGCCAATTTTATTAGCAAAAAATTTGTTCCCAAACTTCACAAGGCTGCTTTTGTTAATATTAATGAATGTTAATAATTTTGTTTGTAATCCATCGATTAGTAGAAAACAGGTTACAAAATGTCATTTCATTTCGTACAAAAAAATTGTTCAACTTTTGTATACTTTTTATGTTGTAAATAAAAAATANAAAAACCCTTTGGAGGTAAAATCTGTTCTTATCAGCTTGATATCTGACACGGTACTCATCAAGTAGACTTAATAGAAGTAATGTTTTTCTCTCGCTTGGAAAATTTCTGAATATGGCAATGTAGTACGTGGTCCCTCCATCTTTTTCCACATGATCAAGTTACTAATCATGTGGAAAAATGCATATAAGTTTCATCTCAAAAAATCTTTTAGAGAGAAAAAAATGCATTTTTTAAAATACAGTTATATCCTCGTAGGTGGATACAACCCCTCAAAGATAGTGTCTGTTCTTATCATTTTGATATCTGACAAATTACTCATCGAGTAGCCTTAATAGAATTAATCCCTCAAGCTCCATATCATAACGTCTATTAGCATGAAATATCGAAAATTATCATGTTCTTATGGTCGCCCAAATAACTTTTTCATTATTCATACAACGTAAAAAAAACAAAAAAAAAAAAATGAATATTCTTGAAACATGAGATGTAATATTTTATAATATCTTCATTGGTAGAAAAAACTAATCAAAGTCAAAAAATAGGCCAAGTTCAAACCGCTGTAACTTTTGCAATTTTCATCATATTTGGAAGACTTTTTTCTGCAAATGAAAGGTTAAACTCTCCTTTTCTAGAGGCTGTTTGAAAATTTTTCAAAAGTTTGGTTTTTGTTATTGCGAATGATCTGTAAAACAAAAAAAAACAGTATGAATACAATGTCACTATTTTTCGTTTGAAAAAATTTTTTTTTCCTGCTACACACATTCAATGTCATTGAAATTTATGGACAACAATTTTACAATAGTATATTTTTGCTGATTTCTTTTCTGAGTGTAATGTTCCAGTCCGATGTCGTCGATTGAACTCACGCGCTATTTGAGGGACCTTTTTCCTTAGGGATTTGCGCTTCGAGGGTGCTGTAAAAGAGTACAACAACCAAAGCAGCACTGCTGGCTGCTGCAAAACCGCGAACCTCCAAGATCACGATGCCCCTGCAAAACAATGAAACATGAATTGAACCGATCATTAATCGTTGCATGTAGGAAAAGTGTCACGACATCGAGATGCAAATGAAACATCCGTTTCGAGCGCCTATTTATTATACTTTTTAATCACAGTTTTAATGATCGACCGCGCACGAAGAAGGGGAACAAACTTGCAAAGTTGCAATTCATTGAAACCACGCGCATTAATGATTACATATTTTGTTCGTCGATGCGCGCAATTCCCCGATGGCGCATTTGCATTTGTTTTCAAACAAACACTCGAATACGAAAATAGCCATTTTTTTTATTTGCAGTATTACTTGTCAATCGAACAATCTCAGGGACACAATTAGAAATTGGAAAAAAGCTTTATAAAGTTAAAATAAAAAAAAAGAAAAAGAATAAAAGGAAGTTTAAAAATGGTTGAAAAAGTTTTCGAGTTTTTACACCAACGATAGAGATAAATTTTCTTAGTGAGAACTGGGATGAGTCATCCAAAGAGAGTCGCGTATTTCTGCTCGGCTAACGTTACAAAGCTCTTCTCATAAACAAAATTATGATACAGAGAAAAAAGGAATAAAAATAGTCTCTCTGACTAAATAATCATTAAGACACGTTTCTTGGGGAAATTTGGCCCGGGAATAATTCAGTGGAAAATGATTGATTTCAGTAAGGAATTTTTTTTTAAATCAAAAAATCGTTTCACGAAGGTCTGAGTTTAATATAGGACATGATTCTATAATAAAACTAAAAAACACAAAGTTTCGCGTTTAAAAAAAACTTTGTAGGGCTGGAAAAAAAAAAAAAAATTTAAGCTCGAGACGAGGAATCGAACCCGAGCCCCCGAGGTGACAAGTCAACCGACTTATCCACTCGACCGAAACAAAATCAGAGATATATATGCGTATTGTGAAACCCACTTATCACCAACATATCTTTTGAATTAATGTCACAAATTGATATATAAAAACATAAATTTGTTATTTACTAGGGAACTCCACTCGCTACGCTCGTTCCACCTCCTAACTTCCGTATTGTGAATCATATTTATCATCAATAAACATGTTTCTTGATTTAATATTACAAATTTATACATAAAAACAATGTTTAATTTTAGTAACGTGCACATATGCACTTTTTAAACCAATTAATAGTTCGGAAGTACAGGACGATGTTCCATTTGTTTTTTAGTGTTATTTTGTTATTCACAAAATATGTAATAGTATATTTCGCAACAAGGGCGTTCGCGCCTGTGCTGATGACAGTGTTTTTCTGACCACTAGGCAGGGCAGGAGTCAGACTATTTCCGCTCTAGGGCAGAAATACATTTATATCCGCCCGAGAGGTCCGGAATATGAACATTTCCACCCGAGGGCGGAAATAGCTTCACACCCAACCCAACCCTAGTACCCAAAAATAGTACTTGTCCATCTAGGGACGAAAATTCATCTTGATGCCTTAGAATTGGTTTCTTTTCTCTTAATTATTTGTTACAAAAATGACTATTTGCTCACACGTGTTGCAAAAAAGTATATCTTCAATTATTTCGTTGTACTCATGAGAGAAACGCCACCGGGGACTGTGTTGATGCATTTTTCCTCCCTTGATAAAAAAAAAATCATTGCGAAAAATTGGTACTTCTAGCACTTGAGTGCAAAACACTGTTTCTCACGGGTGATAGAAAAGTACCAAATTTTCTTACAGGCAGACCGCGTTGCGGTCAGAAATTGATGCGTAAAAGGCACTTTCTCAACACCTGTTATAAAACCTGTTCTGAATAATTGGTTCTTTCGGAATGTCGTTTTTCAAAGCACTCTGCGAACTAACCAAAAGAAAATATTAAACACTACAACGGCGGAGATGCTGTTGCGTGAGTTCTCCCAAAGGAGGATGCTCTGAACGACGTGGACGAGCCTGAGGATGGCAGCGTCGCTGTCGGGGGAGGTCGGCTGGCCCGAGGGCGCGGGATCGTCGGCCTCGGGACTTCGCGTCCAGCGGAGGTAGTACCCATGCACATTCAACAGCCGCGCAACTCGCTCCATCGTCGAGTTCAGATGTCCAGCATTATCTGTCGGTTTTGTATTTTTAGTCGACGCGCACTGCCGCCGCCTCCTTCACGAACCACTACGCCGCGGCCGCCACGTGACACAGGCCTCAACCGCGATCTGCAAAAACAACGTGTGCGCAATCAATTTTCTCGTCGCTCATTTCTTTCATCCAACTTTTTGCGTTTCACAAATTAACAACAGAAAAAAAAAAAAAAGCAAAACATTTTGTAACACATCCACCGTTTCTTAAACAAAGAAAACTCGAAACAGAAACACAACCCACCAATATCTCATGCGCACCTCCAATCTTTTCTTTGTCTTACAATTTCGGTTATTTATACAAAATAATCACAAAGGAAAAACAAAAACTCGTCAACGAAGAAAAGAAAACTGACCGCGTTCAATTACTTTTGACATGCGAGTCAAACAAGAAAAAGAAAATGAAATATCATCATGTAACGTAACATAGGGCAACTGAGAGTTGAAACAATAAACAATTGTGTGTCGGGTGGAGGGGAGGGGGGGACGAGGAAAGGAAAAAAAACGGTCGAGCGTCAAACTCACGTGAACGGGACGGCTGGTTGGCGGATTTTCGCACTGCCAAGATCTGTCACTTTTCAGCAAGGGCCTCGCTGTCAATAAGAGGTCATCTGTCTCTCTCGATCGGCAACATTCGGCGCGCGCGCCCTCTTTGTCGTGGTTGAAGCGAGATGGAAAATTGGAACTCGGGTGGCGTGTATGTGTGTCACTGGGCGCACAAACAAATATCAGCCACTGCGTCGAATTTGCGAGACGCCGCCGAGGTTCTACGGGATGCTGACAATGGCGTTGGAGCGCGATGTTGTCGATGCGATCGGGCCAACAATGATGGCAGCTTTGTTGTTTTGAGGAAGGAGAGGAGACTACTGTGCTGCTGCTCTCTTGTCTCCGACGAGCACGCGCGTGCGAGCGACAGACTTGTGACCTGCTGAGAGTATACCATGTGGTATTCCCCCATCTGCGTCGTCGCTCTCTTTCCTTTCTTTCTCACGCGAAGATGAGAGACGAAGAGACACGTGCGCGCGCACCCCAAAAAAGGGACACTTCAATCGCGCGCGCTTTTTCGCTCGGATGTGCAAATTTGGACTGCTCGGCCAACACACGTCACTTTAATTGCCGCATTTCCCCGATATTTATTTGCTAAATGAATCAACCGACGCAACTCAGACATAACCTCAAACGGTCTGATTTTGTTTTTTTTCAAAATTTGCAACAACGTGTAACCGACATTTCACGGGAGTGTGAAATTTCAGACGAATTGTTTACTGGTATTCTGAGAGGGAGCAAAATTGGAAGGGGTTTTCGGAGAAATAATAAAATGGTTCTGCTGAGGTGTGGAAGAATTCTGGAAAATCGGAATGGTTGGAACTCTTTCAGCATATAATATATTCTAGGGGTGTTTGATATTAGGGACTGTAAACTCCTCCAAAATGAAAAACGCATTAAGAAAAGTTGGTGTAAGCTCCTCCAAACCAGATAATTGTATAATAATAATAACTCAAGATGAATTAATTTATTATGCATGTACAAGATACTTTTGTTAGAGTCAGTCCTCATTTACAATTTGGTTGTTTTGTCTATTTTTTATTTTTTCACAAAATACATTATTGTAGTGAGACACTTTTTTTACGTATTCGAATCGATCAATTTTTCCAACATTATTTTTTGCTTTTCTTCAACGCTGTGTGTCACTGCTTCGTAATTTAACATACGTAAACACTTGAAATTCTAATAGTACATCAAATGAAACTAAAAATATTTGGATGAGGGTGATAGAAGCTTTTTTTGCATTTTTGCAAAATGAGAATGAAACGACGATTCACATGCATTTGTTGTCTCTTTGCAAAAAGCTTCTGTCAACCCGGCCCACATATGACTGGAAAATTTTGCATCACTTGACGTATACGTATTTAATAAATAATCGCAAAATTTATCCAGTTTTAATTTTTCTGGTTTTTTCATTTTTTATCTTCATTTAACTGAATTTTTAAGGCCAAATCGTTACTTACAGATTTGAAAAAACCTTGCATTTCAAATTTACTTTCTTCTTGAAACCCTGAGACGTAGAAATCAAAGATTGGTTGTAAAATATAGAACCAGTTATTATATTTTATATCTCAAATTACTATACAACGACTGAACATTAGTTTGACATCAAATTCATCATTAACCTACAAAATCATCAAATTTCAGTTTTCGATGCGCGCGCATTAACTATGAAGTCTGCCACGACTGTTCCACAGCTAACTTCAAGGCTTCTCACAGTCAATTCGCAGCTAACTTCATCCCCTCTCCAAATTAAAAAAATCCTTATAAGAAAAATGGATTTATAACCCATGTTAATGAAAAAAAACCGTTAATTAACATTTTTTCAAATTCTCCATACAAAATATTATATTTCCATATGTGGCAAAAAATCTATCAAGTTTCTGTCCATTATTTTCGAACAAATAAATGCATAAACAAACTCGAAATAAAAATTGGCCAACACGAAGCAGCAAGTTAACGGACGGGTTGGACGTTCAGTGATGACGACAAAAATGTAACTATCAGTTGCCAAAAGTGGGAACCATCAATGAGTTGATTTTGAAACGCCAAGTTTCGCAAAACTCGCTGTACACTAACGTTTTCCTTCGACATAGAAGCGGAGCAGCATTTCAATGAAACCATGACCAGCTTTACGCCAAGTCAAATTTTCAAGGCCGACAAACTGCTTTCGGATTGTCTCTCTCTTTCGGCCTTTCACTTGTTGCGCTCTGGCCTCCATTCGCGTTGTCGCCGATATCAATAGATACGTAATGGCGCTTTAGCACCTGCACAGAAAAAAAAAGTAACGATTAGAATGTAGACCTCTTATCAATCACCCACCCTACGTTACAGCAAAATTCAACTTTTACTCCCTACCAGATGCACTCTCTGTACACTAATGAATTGGCATTAATCAATAAAATCGTATAGATTGAATATATTTATTTATAAAAAAATAAGCGGTAAAAATATTCTTACGCCGCTGACAACACAAATGAATGAAGCTAATCTTTTTTATAGTACGATTCTATTAATACAATTATATAACAGGAGCCAATGTATGCGAAATAATGAAACTTTTGTTGAGAGCCTAAAAATACAACGGTTTTCAACGGATTTGTAATACCGATGAAATATTTATCGCTTTAATTAATTGCAATTTGATTTTTGATTTTTGTAAGATACTCAGTCGGATTGGAAAAAACAGAAAACACAAGTTAGTTTTTATTAGTGCTTATATTTATGTGTACCTATGTACTTATTACCCTTTTATTTCTCTTGTTTTCAGACATACACAAACATTCATACACAATTATATATAATCGTCAGTACAGCTGTATCATTTGTAAAAGGCATCCTTTTTTCATTCATGTTAAAAATTGTATTACAGAAAATCGTAAGAAAAGAATATTGTATCCTGACACGCAAACGGGAGTTTTCGAAGTTCCCCCTTTTTTCGAAATCTTCGTACGGTTTTGAAAAATGTTGAACAAAAAAAATGAGGTTAACATTAAGTGTTAAATGTGGCACAGGAACAGTCGAAATTTGAGGATGTCAGCTTTTTCAAAATGGCAAAAAGGACAGCCCAAATTTCGAGTGTGAAAATTAGTTTTTTCAAAGACGTTGATGGGTAGTAAAAAGTTTTTTTTTTTTTTGGCTTCACAGTACGAAGATTTTGAAATCGATGCGCATGAACGAAAATGTTAATGGAGTGAAAATCAAAACTTGTACATACATTCGATTTCAAAAAGGTATAACGTATCCTTTGGCATGTCCACGATTTCAAAAAAACACATGCGCCGTCCGGTTTATCTTGATGGATTTCTTTTGTATATTGTGCAATATACAATATTGTTTGTTTTTATGCATTCAATATGAGATATAACGGTATTTTATTTTGTAGGGGCGGTTGAGGTGATTTCTGAGAGGTGGAATTAATGCCACAGTACAACGAGAAAAAAAAAGTACATTTAAGTTTTTGGCGCCAAAAGTAACGAATTCAAAATAATTGGCGATAAAAAATTTGAATGTCAGAAAAAATTGATTTCAAATGTTTGGCGCCCAAAAACATAATTTTAGGCGCTAGAAATGATAAATTCCGAATATCTGGCGTCCAAAATTTTTAGACGTTCAAAATGATATATTCCAAATTTTTAGCGCCAATAACAATAATTTTCACATTTTTGGCACTGTAAAATTTCTAACGCCCAAATTTATATATCCCAAATATTTGGCGCCCAAAATTTTAGATATTCAGAAATTGATACGAATTTTTTTATTTTCGGTGCCAAAAAGTATATATTTAAATATTTGGCACCCAAATTTATGTAGTCCCAAATATTTTGCGCCAATAACAATAAATTTTTCGAATTTTTTGGCGTCTAAATTTTATATATCCCAATTATTTGGCGCCCAAAATTTTAGATATCAGAAATAATACATTTTCCATAATTATAAGCGCCAAAAAATATATCTTTCAAATATTTGGCGCCCAAAATTATATATCTTAAATATTTTGCGCCAAAAATATATCTTTCAAATATTTGGCTTCCAAAATTATATATCTTTCAAATATTTAGCGCCCAAAATTATATATCCCAAATATTTGGCGCCAAAAATATATATTTCAAATATTTTTGCGCCCAAAAATTTTAGGCATCAATACTAACAACTCTCAAATATTAGGCGCCCATAATTAAAGGCGCCAAAACTAATAAATCCCAAATATTTGACGCTCACAATTTTAGGCGCCAACATATCTCTTTTCTCAACTCGAAATTAACTATAAAATCCAATGTGAATGTCACAATTACCCCAGCTGCCCCTACACAGATACTCATCTCGACAGCCAACTTGGGTCAACCAGGTAATTATTAATCTATACTTAAATGTATATATCTAAATACATTGCACATTCTGTAATTCGTGTATCTAGACAGATCTTGTAAGTATATGCTCGCTAGTCGTAAGTACGTTTATACCGCGGTACGTTAAAACGAAAGGACAAAAATATTTATCATGTCGCAAACTCGAGACTCGGACACATATTTTGATCAAGCGACAATATAAACGTACGTACTTCGAAAACAAACGCAACGTCCACGTAATGAATTGTATAAATAATATATTTCAAAATTTGATTTCGAAACTGTAATAGAACATTGTTACATACATATGCATGATTACGATGTTAAAATGCACACAATTTTCAATTTGTTCGGACGAATTAGTATGCAGGATTGTGTTCATTTTCAGACGTTAATTATCTGCGTCATACAGTGTTGCTTATACACGTGCTTGATAAATGAAGATTAGAAAAAGATGAGTGAAAAAAAAACACTCGCTATCGGATAAAAATCAGTCATAAATCAAAGAGTTGTATAGTAGTCATCGAACTTAAAAGTAAATCTATAATGACTGTTGTCTATCCTGCGATGTTAATTTACGAACATAATTGAAGACAAAAAGTATACACGTGACATAAAAATTGTGGTAAAATAATGGCAAAAATTTGATCTTATAAAAATTGTATATAAAAAGTTGTCATCGTATTAACATTGGTTTTTTTTATAATCTACCTTTTTATTCTCCTGTTAAAAGTTACGCTACCAAATATAATAGACCATGTAAAAGGCACTTGGATATCAGTATTCGATCTGTAACAGTAATTATTCTAACGTTAAAGTCAACTGGTCGATTCTCATCAAGAAAAAACGAAAAAAATATAAAGTCCACATGTTGTTAAACAACAATACTTAACGCTAAAAAGTTTCGTTCGAAGGGATCATGTAAAAAATTACAATTTGCGTTGCACTTTCAGATAGTACATGTAAAATGATTGTATAAAAATGGTAAAATCGTCATACAACCGGTTGATACAAGTTACATGAAAAAGAACCGTCATGTCAAAGAGAACTATCAAGTTTGTGATTAAGACAATTGAAAATATCTTGCAGGTAAATATCAAACCAGTTGTGACGACGAAAAAATCCAGGCTAAGTCAAAAGCCTTAATAAAACGTGAGTTTACACGGTTCGACGTTGTAAAATTATATATGGCATCAATAAACACAATCTTTACTGTAATATTAATCGAGTTTGGCTCGACGTTTGGTTATTACGTTGCGTAAAAAATTGTAACATCACACGTGAACTGCACCTCCCTCATACGAGAAATAAATTAATTCATCATTATAGAATTAGTACCAACTAAAAAATAAATTATTCATGGTTAACGTTAGATATATATTTATTCGTATATAATTTAACGTGTAATGCTGCGAATTTTGTACACATTTTGTAATATGAAAGAAACCACTGTTGTGCAAATTATCATCAACAGTGCACGAAAAAAAAAAAAAAAGAAAAAAAAGAAGAAACGACTAAACCTAATTTGACAATGCAAAAAAAAGAAAAAGATTTGATACCGCGTTTTACATTTCAACCGGTACGCAGTTTACAATTTGGTATAACAGAATTCAGACCTTGACAACAATAAGATCATCTCCTAGACACAATTTCCCCGAGGCATTCTTAAACTCTACCTTAAATGTTTTTGCTGATAAATAAATAATTACAATTGAGATTAACATCTGAGAATTGAGATTGAAAATAGAAGACAATAAGAATGTTAAAAATTTGTGGCAGTAAAAATGTTGTCCCATTTTGTTCGCGTCACAATAGTGACAGTCAAAGATTGAACTTATTTACTAAACTCGGCGATGTTAACACAGTCACACACATACGTGATTACAAATAAACATAAAATAAAGAAATACGTTTCGCGATTTTGGCTTCGACAGTCAATGAAGACCTTCGTGTAACTATAATGTAATGAACGTTTCGTCAACTTTCGCCTAGTCATGTAGTCGGCATTCGGTTTATCTTAACGACCAAGGCGAAAACAGTTGAGGTGGATCCAGATTCCAAGATTCAGCACCGCTCAAGTTCAAGTCGAGTTTCCTTCGTGATGAAAATTTCATTGGGACGAACGAAAACTCGATCGCTTCGGAAGCAGCGGCGTTAACACTAGTGGGGTTATTCTGCCTTCTCCTTCGCGGTGATTTTAAAACCTCAAATCCAACGGGCACTAGAAACAACTAAAGGTTATAAGAATTATGATTTGTTTTTTAGAAAAATCGAGAAAATCGATGTCTTTATTTAAACCAGATTTGAAGCATGATTGAAATCCAATTTGTACACTTTTCAAAATTATTGAGTTTTCATATTTTATTTGACTTTCAAATTGTTTTTAATATATTTATTATTTATAATTACTGGCTAACTTTGTGCCATAATGTTTTATCATTTATTTTATAATATGGTTATCATACCAAAGTTCGCATATATTAATTATATTAATATAAATTTTAAATATGATAGTTTGTGAATTCAATCAAAAAGTTTAATCTCACAAAACGTAAAAATCACTTGAAAATCATCAAAAAATTCTTGCCATTAGAAAATAATAGTATTTCAAGATTGTTTCTTCATTTTTTCCGATAATTTTTTCTATACGTATATGAAAATTCATAGTATAAACTTTTTGCTTTGATTATCACGCCAGAACCACCTTAAATCGTGATTCAAACACCTTAAAAACAACCAACCTGTCTATTTGTCTTAGACTTAGGTCTTCGAGATGTACGTCGGATTTTTGAACGTCGAGGTAGCTTGTTTGTAAATTGGGTTTTCTCCCTGAAAAAGAAAAAGTACAATCAAATCTTTGCTCTTATATACACAATACATTATTGAATATAACTACATTATAAATTATTATTAATATTCTTCAATATACTTATATATTTATATTTGAGAATAATAATATTTATAAATAAATAATTAACAAAAGTATAACAATGACAATAATGTACGTCTTCTATTTACAGAAGAGACTTAAAAAGAAAACCGTTTTACAGCGTAGTTAGACTTAATTTCTTGAACAAAATTACCGTGTCCCATCTGGCCATCATCCTCTCCTTCTCGAACTTAACAAACTCCCGTCTGTCGTGGACGACAGTCCACGCTTTCCAGGCAAACAGAAGCGCCAATCCAATGAGCACGATGGCAGCGATGACTCCAAGAACAATACCCAGCATGAACACCTGAGGCGGGCACTCCCTCTCGGCCTGAGCCTTCACTCTCAACACGTTCGTCTCGTTGTAATAATAGACGAATGTGTACTTGCAGTCGTCCTCGTCGATGCCGTAACACACAACCTCGTCGTTATCAACATCAACCGAGATCACATCCACGGTTTCTGGAACAAAATCCAGGCAATTCTTTTCGCACTCCTCTAGAGTGTAGTTACCAGTTTTGTAAACCAAACATTGGACACAAGGCTTCAGCTCTTCGCATTTGCTTGGACAGGTTGGACACTTGTTGCAATGTTTGCCGGAGTAACGAACGTCTCCCACGTGACAAATACATTCGCCGCACACACAATCGCCCTGTTGGTTACAAAATTTTGGCAATTAAAAAATTTGATTTTGAAAAATTGATCTAATCATATCTAATTTTTAAATTAAAAAAATAAGTGATTGTGACGGAAAAATGTAGTTTGGAACACTACCACATAGTTCTTAATATTATAATTGTATATAGTATTTGCAAAATAATTTACAACGTTATTAAAAAATATGGAGGTTTAAATTTGATTTTCATAAAAGAGTTTGTTTGAACGATTAAAAATTGTTTGTAACATTTAGAATGTATGAATAAGAATGTGAACAGTACGAAAGAGGATAAAACGAGCGAACAATAATTATTAATGAAATACAAGAATGTTGAAAATCAAGTTTGCTTTTTCGCGTCACAATCCGAGTCGTCTTGTTTACAGCTGATTTGTTGGATGCCCTTACATGTCCGGAACACAAGATTCCATTCGTCGTTCCAGGAGCCATGCAAGTGTCGTTCGATGAACGACAATTGCAAGAAGGTCCTGTCCATCCTGCATTGCAGATACACTGTCCGCACTCGCAGGTACCGTGTCCGGAACACAAGATACCTTTGTCTCTGTCGCACGAAAAGTTGTCGCATTCGCAAAAGTATCCAGAGATGATCTGCAATGACAGAGAAGCAAATTTGTTAATCCAAATAATGAATACAACAAATTATAATAACAGTTATAATGATAATAGTTAATTTTTTTGATTTGGATATTGAATTTAATTTAAATAAAAATCTACGATTTTTCAACAGAAAATAAATTTGTGAATCTTACAAAATTGATTTAAATAAAATAGACAATTTCTTTTCGTTTAGATTTACATAAATAATAAAAAAAACCAAGTTATAAATCTCAATAATAATTAATATAACAAATCAATTAATTTTTTAATTTGAAATTTAATTGCAAATCGTGATTTTCAAAAGAAATCAATTTTATCAATCTTAAAACAATTTGTAATAAAATACACAATTTCTTTTCATTTAGATTTACATAAATAACAAAAAAACCAATTTATAAATCTCAATAATTAATAATATAACAAATCAATTAATTTTTCAATTTGAAATTCAATTGCAAATCGTAGATTTAAAAGAAAACAACTTGGTAAGTCTTAAAAAAATTGATATAAAATACAGCAATTTCTTTCTGGTTGAATTTAAAAATTGAGTATTTATGAGGGGAGATTTTGAAATCTAAAAATGTTCACCTCCTCCGGATTTTGTCTTTGTTCACATTCGCACTGTCCACAAGCGCATGTCCCGCGGCCAGAACAGTCTACCAGAGTGGTATTGTCAGGCCGACACGAGAGGAAATGTTTGTCAATGCCTGTGGTCTGTTGGTGCGCACTGCACTCGCAGTGTTTGCCGAAGTATCCGTCGTAACACTCACAGACGCCGCATTTGAGGGTACCCTGGCCGCTACATTTGTCCGATTTGATGTCTTCCAATGGGACATTTCGTTCGCAATCGCAGTCGCATAACATTTCCAGGTTCACCGTTAGCGATTCATTAATACCAACCTGGAATGCAAAAAAAGTTTGTCAATTACTTTCATTTATCAAAAAATAAATAAATAAATAAAATAAAATAAAATCAACCCCTTTTTTTCGCAATTAAAATGTTTGTTGTCCTTATTCGTTCTTGTAAACTTTGTTATTTTATGCTGATTATAAGGAGTCACCGTTTAATCTACTGTGAGTTATATCGTTCCAGATCAGACCTGATATTATTCAGAGAAATAAATGACGAGTAGTGAAACATTGTTGACAATGAATTTTTAGTGGACGTAAATCATGTTTCATTGTTTGACAAAACGACGTGATTGATAAATCTGCTCGAATTGATATTTCACTCACAGTTGCACAAACTGAACTATATTTATCGTCCTTATGATGTATAGACCTATCCAACTTCATATTGATGAAAATATCTTTTTGTTCAAGTGTAAATTATACTTTTTAAAATTGTAACCAAATTTGAAAAACATTCGTTACATTGAAATCATACATGAACGATCTGTAACAACAGTTATGAGTTTTCAAATTTTTGATGATTAAAAAAATTTTTTTTTCACTTTTATCACTATTGGCAATCGCAATCTATGGTGGAGTCACCTGGTGGCTAGTGAAAGAACTAACTTAACATATTTATTTCATTTACAGTGATGCCATTAACAGATAAATGATATATTGTTTGAAGAAATATTAAATGTCTTTCAATTTTTTGTTAAGAAATGTCGCAAAAATCATATAAGAAAAACCTTTCTTCGAGTCTTCAAAACTACACTAATACGTTAAATCCGCCATTTTCTCATCGCGCCAGCGCCATCTTTAGGCGATTTCATTTACCAATTAGAACATAACCTCACATTAGACAAGGACAGAACGTTTAAAACATCCTTAAGAGGATGTCTAAGTCATATCATACAATTCTCTCATTTTAATATATTATTTACAAACTTGAAATGCAACAATTTATTGTAAAATGTGATCATATTTAGAGACCGCGTTTTTTAGGTGGGCTTGGCAGACGCCGAATTTACAGAAAAAACACGGTCACTACTTGTGATCGCATTTCACAATCAATTGTCTTGGTATTTGTTCCAAAACACTCTAAAACGATCAAAGATTTGTATGATTATGAATGTCGTCAATATTTGTACCATTTTTTGGCGAAATTCACCAAACATTGGTTTTCCCGCCAAAAACAGGATTTGAACTTCGCCATCGACTTAGACATCCTCTTAAGGTGATATTGAAGTCGAGTTTACCACTTCAGAAACAGGGGAGAGGTTACCGAGGAAAATATACTTCACAGAATGGAATGAAAATTTGTCAAAGTATGAATTGATGTATAATGAACTAAAAAATCCATGGTGCTTCAATTTCTTCACGCCACAAAACAGCATTGAACAAGCAACTACAAGTTTCGAAAAGTCTTGAAAGTCGCCACTCACTGGATAGATGTGGAACGTTTGTTTCCACTCGGATTTGTTAGCCGGACAGCTGGTGACTTCGATCTCAGCGACAAAGTCGACCTTGGTGCCGACTTTGAGACCGTCGCACTTGTTCGTTTCCATCTCAGCGCCTCCCTCAAGTCCCTTGGTGAAGTACCGAACCTTAATTGCACTGCTGGCAGTATCTTTGATCTCCACGGAACTCGAAATAGCGTCATACTGCTCGCGAATCAGTTCGACAATGTTGCTCGAATCGTGATCGAGTTTGCCGGCGAACGACCCCTCGATATGCTCGGTCAACGTTTTGTAAATTCGCAGCTGCTTTTCTGTCACCGCCCAGATCACGTTGATGGCGTTCTCCTTGACTTTGAGATTGATTTGGGAGATGCTCGGGTAGTCCTGCAGCGAGGAGTGGGTGTACAGTCCTGATCGGTCCAGATGACAGAGTCCGTCATTGGGTTTGACAATGCCGCCAAGTTTGCCGTCCCCAGCGTAATGGAAGCCGTCGTCTGTCGAGAATACGAGCAACCGACGAGCCTTCTCGCGCCATCCTATCTCGTTTCTGCAAACGATCGCTTGCATGATGGCGTCGAAACCACCTTCTGGGGCGTCCAGGTTGCCTGACACTGACGCGTTTCTTACAAGTTCCTGTTAGGAATAAAAAAATTCAGGGATTAGAATGAATTTTCTTACTTGTATCTCAAAAATAAAGATTGCGGTAATAATGTGTGAAATTGAAATTTTAAGGTAGTTACCGCGTATACGTGAGTCAAGTTAAAGACTAAATTTCAAATTTGTGGGTTTTGACAAAAAACACAAAACAGAAATCTGTGAAAGCTATTGAAAACATCGATTTCCAATTTTTAAACATATTTTTGAGGAAAAAACTAAGTAACATTTCATTATAATTCACGTCATCACACTTGTTATAACCTCAATTTAGTGAAGAAACTTGATAAATTTGAAAAAATTGACCTTAAATGGTCGTTCAGGTATCGTTTTTTTTTTTATTAAATGAATTCATGGTTTAATTTTCTGTTATTAAATAAGATTTTTATTTCTTAATCTTTTTTTCGAGTAGTG
>JAAMPD010005197.1:4938-19515 GCA_025266255.1 Trissolcus basalis
ATGTTTTTAGGATCTTGAACAGTCGTGGTAGCTATTCATGAAATCAAAAAAAATACGAAAAACATGACAATGAACAAAAAACGAAAAAGTGATTATTAATTTAGATTCGCTTAATTAAAAATAACAAAAATCACCGGTTTCATCTAAATTAAAAATTCTTAGAGGATCTCGAAGCAAAGCCTGTCATTCAAAAATCTCTTTTAAATTATTGTAAAACAAATCAATATTATGTCGAAAGACGTTAGTCGCGTCAAACTGCAGGCTTCTGGTTTTCTGACCGATAATTCTTTATGACGTTTCATGAAACCACGCATCCATTTTCTACCAGCTTTTTCATTTTCAACCCATGTTGGAGGACACTTCATGTCATTTGCCTTTGCGACAGAATAAGCAATTTCTTGAACTTGTTTCGATGTGAGACCGTAGGCCATCACGCTGCATTTCTAAAAATAATTAACATTAATTTAAAAAATGAACTAAAAATGAAACTAAAAATTATTTGAGTTTGACTTCAAGATGAATAAAAATGCTGGAAGCATTTTCAATTAAAAATCATCCAAATTACCTTGATGTAATCAACAATCAATTTTTCCTGCTCATCAGTAAACACTTTATTTATGTTATAACGCGGCGTGAGATTTACAGGTGTATCTGGTGTTGCCCGCTGTTTACTCACATATCGTTGTAAAGTTTGGTATGGGATATTTTTGAATGCTGCAGCTTTATGTATCGAGTAACCCTCCTTCTTAACTAAAGCACTTAACGATAGCAGCTTGCATTGTTTCGGCTGATGTTTTGCCTTTTTTTCTTTTTGCAATATCCATCTGTCAAAAATTTTGAGGTTAGAAAGGAAATTCTATTTTTTTAATTGAAATCACAGTCATGATTACTAAAAACATGTCAAGAATAATGATGCGTACGTAATTACCTTTCAGATAACGTTCACTTAGTTAATTGACTCTAAAATTATATACGTATATGATCGTCGCCGAAATGGAATTGAATTCCAAGCTGCTGATTTTCCTCACTTGGCTCACTGTTGGACAAATTTTTGGCCCATTGTTGGGCATATCTCTTTTTTTTTGTTTAATTTATTTTAATATTAAATATGCTACTTTCAATTTAAGTAATACCTGATTAAGTTGTATAATAATTGAATTATCAATTATTCACAACCGTAAGAATTTATAATTTTTTCAATTTATTAAAAAATTACTGGGAAATATAGGTTTATATTTTTTTTACAACCTCCAAAATCAAGTCTGCATTATTAAATGCAAAGTATTCATTTTTTCGTACTAAAAATTTAGTAGGATGGAATTATCATAGAATTGATCATCCAGTATTTTTTTCACAATTTTTCACTGAGCTGTATTAAAATAAATCGCAATGGCTCAATGTTGGACCGGCCCAATGTTGGGCTCTCTCCCCTACTTTCTTTTTTATAATTTGTAAATTCATAAAATATGAAACATTGACAGATAAATTCTTACACAAATCTTAGGTTCAGGACTCAACTCGGAGATGATTTTTATAACACACGCGGATACTTTTACGGAATGATACGAGCAAGAACTGGCTCTTAAACGCGAACTACACTTTATTACAACTGAATTACAATTTATTTTATTTATTTTTCCTAGTTGCTGGTAGACTCTTGTAGATACTTGCCGCTGAACTATTTGTGGACAACATGTTCAAGAGGAGTCTACCGGATCAACCGGAAGGAAAGACTGATTTGTTTAGCCCGATGACACTCTATTTATTCTATAATTTTAACATTGGAAACATAGGTCCTGAAAGTGAGAGGATGTTCTGGAAACATCTCAAGGTTAGATTTCCCAGGGTCAATCATCTTCCTAACGAAATTCAGAGCACATGTAACTTGTCCCTGAAATCGCTCAGAATCTGCTGTAGGAAAAAGTATTTGGATCACTTTTGGTGATTCACGCTCATTAATATACTTTTTGAGCTCACCATAACGTCAGAGCTCGTAAAAATTCGTGTTTACGAATGCTCTAATTATCATTGATATTAGAATGTACACTCGGATGTCATCCGTGTTTCGTGTCATCTATTTTGTACTAGACATATCCGACAAATATTTGGAATTATTGATTATTAAACTTATATGTTTAGTCGATATATATTTATAACAGCCATTATTTTGTCAAAATTACAATTTCAATAATGGATTTTTGAAATCTAATTTTTCTTAATTTTATTTTTAATTGTAATTATAAAAATTAAACAGAGTGGAGGCATGTAACACCAGGAACATAGTCTGAAAACAATTGAGATGGAGGAGAAACATTTAACCGTAGTGCAAGAAAAGCAGTCTGTAGTGTATAAAGAGGTCTTGGGGGGGTTGTCTCTTGGGGACGGTCCTTGGGAAATATCAAACGAAGGCACGGTTATTGCTACGCAGTTTGCAGATCTTACCCAAGATAACTTTTTATCAGAATCAAAATGGCATCGTCACTGTCGAGTCGTGCCGTCGGCAACCGTCAATTGTGGA
Organism: Trissolcus basalis; assembly: GCA_025266255.1. Taxonomy (NCBI): domain Eukaryota; kingdom Metazoa; phylum Arthropoda; class Insecta; order Hymenoptera; family Scelionidae; genus Trissolcus; species Trissolcus basalis. The sequence continues at coordinate 7,457 of JAAMPD010005197.1, forward strand.
GTTTCGCGACGTCACCTGCAAAAAAACTCACAGTACCTGCGCTCTTCAAACTAGGGTTCAACATTTCAGCATCCGACGCATCCCCTGACATAAGTGCCTTCGAAGGTTTGGAGAGTAAAGAGTATCAGAGTGGGGAAATAAAACGGTTAGTATAGTTAGTAATGAGAGAAGTCTTGTCGCGTATACAAAAATGACCGACAAATGAGTGAAAAAAAATTATTACAACGCTGCAAACACCACGGAGTTTACGAAAAATGGAGGGTTCATCGATGTCACACACAAAAAATCGGTACTGAAGATGTCTAATCATGGTTAGGCAGACAATCAGTTCACAACAAGCATAGAATCGCGATCAGGAAGATATTCTACCGACTGTACAACGTTGACAACATCAACGTTCTCTTGGAGAGCGATTTGTTCTAGATGACGTCTTTAAAAACGTACAACAACGGTTACACATTTTTGCTTCTAGTCGTAGACGTTTTTAGAAAATTTGTCTGGATACGCCTTATAAAAAACAAGACGGCCCAATCGGTCGTCAAAGCATTTCGAGATATTTTGAAATAGAGCAAGTCGGCCTGCAGATTAGGCTGCAGACGGACCGCGACAAAGAATATATAAACTCTCAGTTTAAAACGCCGTTGCCGAAATAGCGATACGCACTAACTGCTATCGTATTCAGCGATACTTGACTTATGGCGTGGTGACACCAAACTTGACTTCTCATCCCCACCATTGGAAGTGAGGGCGAATTCATATAAAATACTTGGCTATACACATAAATTAATAAATACAATAAATTCTTGATATGACCTATGTCTACGTTCAATACGGAAATGAATTGCAAAAGACAAAAGAGATTCAATGATTCCTGATGAATTATGGTGGGTGGGGGTAAGAAGTCAAGTTTAGTGTCTTTATTTGTATTTTTAGCTATAGAATCTAATTTCGCGATTAAAAACAAAGGCTTTATTTTAGACTACAGAGATGCCCCCGCCCACACCTCCGGGGGTGGGGTCATCAAAATCATTTGTTTGCTGATAACCTTTAGTGAAGCTGCCATCCAGGTTGTACCTCAGACGATCAGAGCAGCTCAGATGATACAATGTTTTACATCCCTTACATCTAACCGTCCGGCCAACGACAACTTTGCCGCATGAGGGACATTCCCCTCATGAACACAGGACTTTCGTGTTCCGATCATCACGGTTCACAAAATCAATGAATAAAAAAATTTTAACATACCCAAATGCAGCTCACAGTAAAAATATTTGCTCAATTACATCATCTTGAGCTCCTTGAATAAAAAGAAACCGCCCGCAGTCAAAAATAAGGCAGCGGAAAATTCTTTATAACTTAGATCAAAAATACGTACCCAAAATTTCAAAGACGGACAAAAAATCTGAGTAATGAGGTAAACTCCAATCAAAAAGTGGTGTGCCACAAATCAAACAACAATTTGGCACAATTAGCGAATAAAATTACCGTACAACTCGATATTTCAGCATCAATACAATGAATCAAAGACAGACACTATTTTCAGTACGTCAGCTACTCACGTGTCACGTGTGGGGAATCGTGAGGAAATGATGAGCCTTAAGCGTATCAATAAAATTTTGATTTAACATTTTTCTAAATATTAGACCGTTGAAACAGACTGATTTCGTCGATGAGCTCGACGACACCAACGGACTTCGCTTCCTCTTTTGAAGAATTCTTCTTCACTTTCCGCGATTCGTCTGCCAAGTCTTTTAGATGACGCTCCTCCTTCTTTTTCTTCTTCTTAGATGACTTTTTAAATTTCTAAGGGATTGTTGAATAATAAAGTATTTTGCATTTCGATACGATTAAAAAAGCTTCACGAATTTTTCACATGCGACTCGTGGGACGCACAAACAAGAAATTAGTATATTTCAATGCTAGGCATGAAAGTGAAAGTTTTCTTGCAAGGGGAATTGACACCCGAACTGAAGGTGAGGCGATCTCATTTCCGGCAAGATGAAGTTTAACTTTTACACCAAGCACTGTACTACATTTTTCCTAATATCTATATCAAAAATGCCATCGTTTGCGGTGGTTTTCAGCTTTCAAAGTTACGACGAAAATAAGGTTTGGTGTCGCGCCTGCCATAAAAAGTAGGCTACTGCCTTGAAAAGTTGATTTTTCGTGGCGCTCGATAAGTCGAACTTTCAAAGCTGGAAGCTGCCACAACAAGTGGCATGTTTGATATAGTTAATTGGAAATAAGAATTTGGCAGGCGTTATTTCGCACCTTGATAGTAGCGTTGCAAAACTTAACGGCTTAAAAACGTGTGATTCAAGGGACGCAAAAGAAGCTAAGAATTGATCTCGATAAAGAGACACGGAATACAATAGAAATTAGATTCAGATGAAAGTAAATATCAAATCAATATCAACTTCAATTTTTCTCTGGAAACAAGATACCCTAACAATACGAAAAATATAATGACAATATAGAAGTGATATATGATCAATGTATGATAAATATGATGGAAATAAAATGCCCATACGAAATCAATATAATGAGCATATAAAAAACGCATATAACTAATATTCTAAGCTTAAATAACCATACATGGTGATTGAACCGTCTAGGTAAACGACAAATGCAAAATTTTTTAGTACATTAACATAATGGCAGTATATTTTTTCTGTGTTGTCATTATATTGTCGATATATTGCACTTATAATGGTCATATATGATTTATATATAGTTTTCGTAACATTATATCCCTATATATATAAAATTATATTAAACGGCTAATAAACGGCCAATATAATCAAAGTCATTAGATTTCCTTTTTTTATAAGAATTATATGTATGAAAACTTTATGTAAATTTGAAATGTTATACAAGGATATCATGCAAATTTCCTTATGTTACATTATTTAAATGAATCTTATTCAAAAATCTGAAATTGTTGATTTTTCTGTAGATCAAAAAAAATTTTTTTTCAACTTATTCATAGACTCAAATTAACTTTTGTTCAATAAATCTTGGATTCTATTTACTCATGATAATTTCAGATTCAACGTTGTGTAAATTCTTTACGTAAAGCTTGGTTATCAGGGACGATTCACGTGTTAGGGGTAACCGATTAAAATATGAATAAGATTCAACATAATTTCAAAGCAAAAACTGAATGACTGCGAATGAGAATTGAATGACAAAAATATTTTACATCATTAGGTGTTATTGGAATGAATTCTTGCCAATGAAACAATGCCACTTTGTTGTGGGACGCCAGTGGCATCTTCAATGAACAATGCTGAGACTACTCAGAAAGAGAATCTGAAAGTTGAAGCACAAGATGGTTAGTAATTGAATTTTCCAAAATTTTTTACCCTTAGAAAATACATTAGAAAATTAATGTAATTCTTATAATTCCATATAATTCAAAATATAAACATTGAATGAGACTGTCCAACAATGGCACTCTTTTTCGTAGAGTGTAAAAAAAATTCAATACTATCATTAAATCAAGCTTGATTAGTGCTGTTTTTGGTCCTTATGCCCAACGATTGAATAATTAAACATGATTCAAATATGTTTAATATAATGTTTATTATACACGCACGAAAATATTTCGGAAAAACTGATAGTTTATAGAGATAGAGTTCATCCAGCATTTTTCCTAATATTTTTCTCATAAACTATGTTTTTGTGTAGCCGTGTCTCTATAAACTATAGCAGTTTCTCAAAATATTTATCTGCGCGTATGACTTTTCAGCAAAAAATAAACCCAAAATGTTTGCTAAGAAAATAATCAACTTCAATATCACGGTACCCTCACGAAAAAAAATCATATATCAACATAATTAATTTTGTTTAAATAGTCAAAAAGTTACTATTAATTTTCTGTAAATTTGGTAAAAAAAGAACAAAAATAGCAGTCTTATAAATTGACTATGTTTGCCGTTCGATACGGCCAATCAAAATTATTGAAAACAACACCAAACAACATTTCATTCTACTTTTTCCGTCCGCCTACATATGAATGAAGGTTTAAAGAATTGAATTCTGCAATAAATTTTTTTTTCGTATATTTTAACGAGAACCATCATTTTCTGAAGGAAGGTCCTTTCAAACAGATGACAAAATATATGTAAATATGTAAATATATTTTCTGCGGCAAAAAATTAGATATTTAAAATACATATTATTTTACCGTGAGAGGACAGTAACAAACTCAGTACATCATCAAATAATTTTTATGCTAATACCGTAGATTTAGACTTTGATATATCATAAAATTATTTCACATACCTTCTTATCTCAGTAAATGTTTTGTCATACCTCAATAATTCACAAATTTCTATGTTTTTACAACTAATAAGGGACCACAAAGGACAGATCACAGTGCTGTGGATTTGACAACGCAATGTTCAATGGTTGGGCTTAAATCGAGTTTCATTGTTTCGCGAAATAAAGCAAATTATGAATCGTTAACTTTTAATATTCATTTTGATAGTTGAAAAAAATAAGGTCATTCTTTTTATTGTAATGTACATAAATTTTGTCTTTCTTTTTGAATGTAAATTTTTTCTTCTATTCGTAGAAAATTAACTTGACCTTTAACCAAAAAAGTATAATTGCTGATAATGTGCTGAAAAACATTTATTTTTGTAAGATAAATAATATACAAATTTGGTCTCTCAACCAAAGGTGCCTTCGCATGCTTGCGACAGGACTTACCTTATTTTTTGGGTGCCTTTAGCGCAACAATCAGCGTGAACGGCCTTGCCTTGTAATGCTTTCTTCTTTTCAAATTTTACTTTCTCTTTCTCTCTCTCGACCAATGAGAAAATGGCAAATTTTATGCTTTTAAGATTTGAATTAAAAAAATATTTTTTTTTCCTTATTTTATCCTTTATTCTAAACTTAATTCTGTTTTTAGTTTTGCAAGACGTTAATTATTCTGTAAGATATTTAATTTTAAAAATTGCAAGTGACGTCCAGGTCACTTGCATTCCACTTTGCACATGAGATATTTTAAATTTTCAATTCGTTATATGAGAGCGAAATCCTTTCGTTCAGTTGTTTATTTTTGTAAATTAAACTTGAATCATTCATTGTTTTCATTCATGTTCAAAAAATTAATTCATTTTATTTTAATTAGCTCTGGAAAGTTCGAAATGACAGCTGGCGCCCTTACGGCCGGCAACCCGTCATGCTCACAGCTGTCATAAGCCTAAACTCAAAATCAAATTTTGGACAAGAAAATTGTTCGAGAGAAATCAAAAGTTTCTTTATTTAATAATGATCAATTCGATCTGACTACTTTGTTTTTATTTGTTTTATAATTGTTAAAAAATTTCATTTGAAGTTGTTCAATTTGGGCATGTTTATAAGCAGCACTTCTGGCGGCGCATGCGCGACTCACCAAGCAAGCTTGCTCCGTACCGTAGGAGCAGGCTCGTAGTCGGGAAAAGTGGCATGTTACAGTAATGATAACTAAGCTTAGTGGTAGCATTTATAGTTACCATCATGGAGCTGGAATATATGAATTGGTTGACCCTCGGCTTTGCCTCGGGCAAACAATTCGCTCTCGTACAAATTTTCGCGTCGACCTCCCTAGATAACAAATATACTACATCACCGTTGTGAAAAAATCTCGAGAAAAATAATTGAATGTAGTAATCTTTGAGTAAACCTATTCTATATACTCTGAAATGACATTAATGTTGTATATTAGCATTATTTTTAGATCGTAATGAACTATATATTTTCAATTTTCTTATATTTAATCATACTATCACTTACGCACGGGACTGCATACGTAATATAAGCAAGAGATTTCTAATTCTCATATACTTAAATTACTATTAAAATCCTACTTGCGAGAAACTGTTGTTAAAATAAATTACAAGTAGTAATGAAACCGAGTAACAAAAAAGTCTCATCACCGATACTAATTTGGCCAACAATTATGTATATACATATTATACAACATCGAAATTCGTAACATGACGAGATACTGTCAGAACACCGGTTTTGAAATTCATTTTAAAATATTTACTTTTGTAGTAAAAACAATTTTTGATGTCATATTTTCCAAAAATGAAATGACTGTTTGCTACGTATGTATTTTGCATTCAGTTTATTAACAATCTTGTGAGATTTTAATAAACTATTTCTTTCAGTGTATCTATTTACCGTTTGTTATGATCATATTTAACATAATGTTTCAGTTGTGATAATTTGATTACAGTTTGTATAATTTTCATCAAACAGTTTCATAACTGGAGTACAGAATCCATTTTTGATAATAATAATTATACTTTTCAGTTCGAAATACCACAAAATTAAATAATTCATAGTATTTGTTTGGTCATTATTAGTATAAAATAGCTTTTTCTGATTTGTACTGAAAGTTTGATTTCTTTTCAAAATGATCTTGTTAATTACTTTTTTTGTTTGGCAAACATTATTGAACTTCTTTCTCCATGCGAAGATTAGAACAGAATACTTATGTTTGATTTTACTTATTCCATGTGTAGATGTATTTTGTTACATTTTCATGTAACAAAAGAAATATTTTCGTTGTTCTTACAAAAACAAAAGTTAATAATTCGTAGAATTATCTCATAAGTTTTTACTCTCAGCTTTTACTTCTCACTTTTAACAAAAGATCTGTCTTTGGAATAAGTTTCGAATCCCAATCCTTTCTTATTTATTTTATATACAATTTTTGTTTTTCAAGTGGTTCATTTCATCTTCGAGTGAATTGAAATCATTATGAAATAAATAAAATTAAATCAAATCTATAAATGTGAATGAAAATGTTATTGAAAAATAAAAACAAACCTTTGACAATAATGCCGAAAAAATTAATGGTATAAATAACAATAATGCCGGTATGAAGATTAATATTCAAGAACGATTTCTATTATCAGTATTCTTCATTGATATTTAATGTGCAGGCAACCCGAGGAATAAAACGGCCTTGGCTCCAGGTCATAGTCTCATGGATTGGATCCGATTGGGGTCATCTGGAGTGGATCTTTCTGGAGTCGGTGGCATGACCCGAAGTATTAGCCCAGCTGAGCTTGCTAAACACAATAAACAAAAAGATGCATGGATAGCAATACGAGGTTTATTTTGTGTCCAAAAATATTGAAACTAGATTTCATTTGCCTAACTCATTTGTTCTCCGAAGTTTTAAAACATAGTTTTTTGGAAATTGTCAAAAGAAAGTGACTTTTTTGTACATTACCTAATCAAATCGCTATAAATTCAAAATAAATTTATGAGAATTGATTGTTTCATATTACGAAAATGACTGTTACATCTACGCTCTTATCATGAGAAGGCATTAAAAAATTGTAAAAAGATAATGAAGGCGATCAAATGAGTTAATGCCACGAGTCATAAAAAAGCTGGATAAATGACTGTATGATAAATTATTGCAGGTGAAGTATTCAATGTGTCGCGGTACATGGATTTCCACCCTGGAGGAATACCGGAACTGATGAAAGGCGTAGGAAAAGATGCAACAAAACTTTTTGATGAGGTAGACATCAGCTTACAAATAATAATTGAGCCATGATGCTATTTAGTAAGGAAAAGTCTGATGCTTTGGGATACCACTTGATTCAATTCTTTCTTAACAACAAAACATGTTCATTAAACATGCGTCTGTGATAAAGTTTAAACATTTGTCTACGTAGTCGTATTTTTTGACGGAGACTGTCAAACCACTGGGGGTATACCATTTAAAAATGTGTCCTCGAAGAGCGTTACGAAAAAGCGTTCCGAAAAATAGCGATACAGAAAAACGGGCGGCTAGCAACTGAACTAAATTCTTATGACTTTGATCACGTACAACATAATGCTTTCATGGTTTTTCGAGTGGTATGGCATCTGCTAATTTCAAAGCTGTTGAACGTCACTATATTCGGAGTGGCTGCCTGGAGGGGGAGGGAGCATTACGAAACGTAACGCTTTCGCCATATTCAAAGTGTCTGCCCTAGGAAGGGGGAGCGTTACAAAACGTAACGCTCTCAGCAAAAAATTATTACTAATAATAACTAATAATAATTTCTTATGTTCATTCATGCTTTAATATTTTTTCCTAAATTTTAGATATGTCCCCAATATACTATAAAGTTTAGTAAATTTTTATAGAATTTTTTTCTCAGTGTATAACGTTGTGACTCTAAAGATAATGAAAACCTATGTTATACTCCATTTATAGTTCAAATGGCGTAGGGCAAAAGTAATTTCACATTTTTTTGGGTTTTTTATGGCAAAATTTTTCAATGAATTCTTCATAGGATTAAAGGGTGCATTAATTTTTTAAATATTTTTATTTTTGAGCTACCCTAATTTACATATTATATCAATTATAAAATAGTTTGTTATTAATAATTTCAATCTTAAGTTGTGAACGAATTAAATTTGAAAAAAAATTTTAATGAAACTCCGTGGATATAATTTTGTAATATCATGCATACAAAGTGTTTGTTCAAATTTTTACACAACGTCTGGATATAGCAATGATGGTTCAACCTTTAATCGTTACGTTTACGCTGGCGTAACGCTGAAACCATCGTTACCTTCAGCGTTACGCCATAGCGTTACGCCAGCGTAACGCTAAAACATAACGCCATTTTCCTGATGGCCGCCGGCATCCACCAATTTATAAGACGACGTTGTCACGTCAAAAAAGAGTAATTAGGAAACCATATAATTTACTATTGGATCAGTAAATCTCGGCCATTGTTTTTATTTCATTATTTCGTACAGAAATAACGTCACACATCACAACTACATCCACTAGAACTGATAGCATAGGGGATAAGACAAGGGCTCGCTCAATCAAGTTCTCGGGTTCGAATCTAGGTATATTGAAAATTTTTTAACAGACATAAATTGAATGGAAAAAATTATTAAAAAATACAAAATTAAATAAAATTATAAAGTGACTTTGTAATTTATATTCCGTGACACTATGCCCACTCTTTTAGTATAAAATACTAGTAACATTTGTAGATCAACATTTCATTCGTGGCTATTGAGTAATTTTTACTAAGATTGGTTTGTGAAAATTTAAAATAAAATTGCAATTTATACCAGGAATAAAATTTACAACATAAAATAGTAAAAATTCATCTTCTGCATTACCACTACACAAATGAAGAAAATCTCAGTAAAAATTTCTGTGATATTTCTTTTCGTGTAGTTTGTCGGAAATATGGTTTACCATTGATGTTCATTATAATTATTTGGTCGTTATTCTGAATTTAGAATATAAGACACATCAAAGTACGATGATTGTCCATAAATAAAAATATTAAATTTTAATTTCAGGTCCATGCTTGGGTAAATTATAGAAGCATACTTCATAAATGTGCCGTTGGTACACTGAGTCGTGCTACTTCTGCAACCTCTGACAAAGCAATCACAAGTGCTATTACTAATCCTACAATGTCTTCTACTTTGTTATCTAGTTGTATATGTAAGTAATCAACGGAATTGATTGTTAATTAACGTAATTGGTAATTAATTAACGTAATATAATTTAAAAAATAATTCGTATTCTTTTTTTAGCAAAAACAACTGAAAATGAACTTGATACAAGTATATCTACTGTACGTTTTGTTTGGAAACAAACTACGAGCAACATCACCTTTTCTTATTGTGTCCCAATAAATAATCAAGCTGTAGATTATCGATTAATAAGAGTAAGCGATGTAAAACATCGTCTAGACATTGTTTTTGATAGTAACACATTATCTTATATTTTGGATCTAAATGGTGAAGTTAAGTGGCCTCCAACTTGGAAAAGGAGTAGTGAACCAAACGAGGTATGAAATTCTTATTAAGGTAGCAGTAGTATCTATAGAAATGAATTCTTTTGCTTAAAAAAAATTATATACAGCAGAATGTTTTAATTTATATATAGTACCAAGCTATTTTTTTTTAGTTAAAAATACTACTTAAAAATTTTTTTACGCAGACAAACTTCATTCATTTTTATAAAAAACCCGCTGAGATATGATAGTAACTGTAAAAGCGACGTTTCGATAATATCATTAAAATCTTATTGTTTATGAAAAAAGTCAAGTTTCAACATAGGAAAGTATTTTTTTAATTTTGCTTTTTCAAAATAAGTAAAATCGTCAACTATGTACTGATTTATTTTCTTTTAACCTAATCGTAGGTTATTTTTTTCTGAATCTTCGAAATTGTGGTTTTTACATTTTCTAAGCCCATTTCTTACGTAATTTCTGAGAATTATAAGTTTCTATTCTTTTTGAACTGCCTCTTCTTTTTCTGCAAAAGAATTGACAAGAATTTATATTTCTGATTTGAATGGCTTGTATGAAAATTATGACATGCAGATAAAGCAGTGTTGCCAAATCTAAAACTAAAAATAAACTGGGAAAACGGATTGATGACTGTTATGAATACTCTTAACAGTCGTGAAATAACGCGATCAGTATGCCTCAATCGAATATCACTTTTAAAAAGTTATTATAAAAAAAAACGAATTTCGATACCTAAAATGGACTTATAAAGCACTTATTCAAACTTCAATTCATAACATACGATTAACAACATTTCATGAAACTTCAAATTCAGTGAAAGTATGTTTGTTAATGATAAATTGTGTATAAAGTTGATTGCTAAAAACATTGTTTTGTTTATATTTATAACAAAATCAATAGAAAATAAGCTGGGAGCTAGCAACTGGATTGCATAGCAAAATTTAACGTGACAACGTCTGGATATAGCAATGATGGTTCAACCTTCAACCGTTATATTTTAGCGTTACTCTAGCGTAACGCTATAACATAACGCCAGCGTAACGCTAAAACATAACGTCATTTTCCTGATGGCCGCCGGCATCTACCGATTTATAAGACGTTATCATGGAATAGATGATTATTAATTTTCATTATGTTATTAAAATGATATTGATATAATTATAAACGATGAAAACAAAATAATTTGTATATCAAGAAGGATTCTCGAATTTTATTTGCCGAACTAAATGAAATAAAGTGTAAATTGTAGTAGCTTTAGTTGGACATTATTATTATTGTTTATGATATTAATTAAACATAAAAAATCGTACGATGGTTGGCAATTTAAACATTTTAAGGTGATACAAACAAAATTTTATAGAAATGCGATGATAATTCAATTGAGCATAATTTCGTGATATTTTTTATAAATAAATAAACAATCTTGTCCAACATCTATGGAAATGTTATTTTCATTTCTTTTTTTTCAATTTTTTTTATTTTCGGCACTGTTTTCTTTTTTTTTTTTTTTTGATTTGATCATCTTATTTGATGCCGGCACTGATTTTGCACTGGTCCGAGCACCGCTGTCACCAAAAATTTAATGAGGAGAGCTGTTATGCTCCTCTAAATATATAAAAAGATAAATATTCGTTTGGAAAAATCTTTATTAGGATCACGCACCGTTTATATGTTAATATTTGAACCGTGTTCGTAGCGCGAACTTGCGGTCGAGTCGCACTTCCGCGTAAATTAAATGTCAACTGCTGTATTGCCACTACTGCTACTGCTGGTGCCCATGACGCGAGTCCCTGTATTTAGCGATAAGGCTTTGGTGAGGCTTCTTCTTTCTTTCTTTCTTTTATTGGCTCGGGACTACAGGCAAGTCCATAAGGCCATCAAGCGGTAATTTTTCCATGATACTGTCGGTGGCACAACTGATCGAAGCTCCATCTGCCGGCAGGAGGGGAGAGTAGGAGGGGGAATAGGCGCCAGTTCGTGGTCTGGACTTAAATTAAAGAACCATCCCGGTATTCACTTTTAAGCCCAGGGAAACCGCGAAACACCTGCCCTGGTTAAAGTAAAATAATTGAATTCAACATTCCATAATTATTGCCTCAATTATGAAAATCAATTCATAATTTTTTTGTTAATTCAATTGTTATTTTGGGTTAGAACTGCAAAGTGTCATTTATAATACAATTTAGGATTATGAATTCCATGAAACAATTATGAATTTTTCGTGATTTCAAAAAATTATTAATTCATAATCTGAAATTGTTTTAT
>JAAMPD010005197.1:19532-39579 GCA_025266255.1 Trissolcus basalis
ACTTTTTGTAATAAAGTGAATGACTATTGACTCATTGTACGTGTATATTCACTTATTGTAAGTGAAATTTCACTTATTCAGATTTACAGAGCTCAATCATCTCACCCTCAAAGGGAAATCGGTACACATTAGTAGAATCACCTGATCGTTGGAATTTCACCACTGTCACCTTTTTCGTGACATATCAAGTTGTTGTAACATATTATTTGCGAGCAACTGCGTGCTGTCCCTGGCGGAAAAATGAAATATATTTAAAGTATCTAACTATTTGCCGCTGAAAATATATTTTATATGTATTTTGACATATATTTAACCATATATTTTCAGTTAAAATGCATAAAAAATATATTTTCAATGATATTCTCGAATAAATATATGTTCCACAGAATTTTCGTTATCAAGTTTGAAAATATATATTACATATATAACTTTTTGCCGAAAATATATTTACTATATTTCAACATATATTTTCGTGTATATGTTGATATATATCATTTTCCATGAAGGGTTGCTCGACTGTTGTATTAGCACCTTAACAATCATAGTTATAACCCCTAATCTGATTAATTTTTATACGATACTAGGTAATTTTTAAAGTGATAAAATTGTTTTCTCTAGAACTTTTATATCAAATGAAGTTTTTTCTTATTTAGACATACTTGTTGTAGATTAATGAACAGTGCTTTTCATTACGTTTTAAGATTTCCATTTAGTTGTATACAGTTAATTAAAGCCAAGGTTCTCTTTTGATCAGTTCTTTAAAAATCTCCGGCAATCATAAGAATTTCTTATAATTCACTGGAATTCTTTGAAATTCATTAAAATTCCTTGGGATTTTTTGTAATTGCTTGGAATTCTATGGAATTCCTTGAAATTATTTGAAATTCCTTGGAATTCCACAGAAATTGCCGACAATCCTAAGAATTCATTATAATTCACTAGAATTGCTTAAAATTCTCTGGAATTCATCGAAAAACTTCGAAGTCATCGGTAATTTGAAAAAAATTATTCGTTAGTCATTTGAGAGTTCCGAGTTACCAACCCTTCGTATTTGACAATATATATACTTGATTGAAGTGAAATTCGATTGATTAAATCTAAAAAAAGTATAACAAAGTAAAAATATAATTGATTCAAGTAAAATATATTTATTACAAATATATTTTTTCAAGTATATTATATACTTGATATCAGTGAGTTTTTTCTTCAGTTCACGCGCGCTTGTTCAAAATAATTTTCTGCTTAAGTTAATTAATTATTTATTATGTATATGTAATTATTATGTATACATAATTAATTAATTATGTATACACCATATTAATATGTCTGATATTTTTTTATTTTAGTATCTGTTATTTTTTGATGAATTTTGAATAATTTGAATGTTTTTTTAGGTATGGACGTCTCAAGAATGTATACACCTGTTCCACCGTGCCTTCATCCCGATGACATTATCGCCGATTATACATCAGATTGCATATGTCTAATGGTGAAACGATATCCCGATGGAGCTTTGAGTCCGTCCATAACTGCTTTATCTGTTGGGCAAACACTGACATTAAGTAATGCTTTAGGCACCTTCGTTGTCGAAAACTTTGATGCTTATACAACTATTCACATGCTGGCTGCAGGAACTGGGTTAACTGCCATGTTAAGCATCATACATCGGGCTCTTGGTAGACGTGCAGTGTACGTAGTATTACCGACACAACAATCAGAGGGCACCCGGAAAATTTTCTACTTCTCTTGAACAATTATAACTTATAACAAATTTAATGAAATAGCAGTGAAAGTAAAACGTAAGAACATCAAGTTGAAGTACAAAGTTTAATTGTAAAAAATATAATCCATATAATTTGTCAAAATTTTTAATCTTCGAAAACAATTAAAAAATTCTAGAGTGGTCTCTGATTGTTGTGCTAAGTATATAATTATTCTTCAAAAATCGACTTTTTAAGCTTGAACACAAAGTGTATAAAAACTAACTGAAATTGGTGACTCGACGCGGAGGTGGTGTTTCAAATTATTTGATCGAGTAGAAAAAGATTACCACTAGTTTTACTTGTGCTTTTTTCTCATATATTCTCATTTGGAATTTTTTTAAATGAAGCCACTTAGATGAGAGCCTGTAAACTTGATTGGCGCACCAGGTCCACTATATAAGATTTCCTTGCATACTTGGTTAAAGGCTCTTTATTGCTCTCGAAACTATATCTACAACAGCGTTTTAGTTCATCTCGTCCAATGACATTGGACTAAAAAAATGGTCTTCTAGTATCAAATCGTTCGGTAAAATGACACCAATACGAGTTTCTTGCTTGTGCTCACGCCAATGTAGTGTCTTAGCATCAATTTACAATTCCAAAGATCTTTACGATATTTCATCAGTCATCGACAGCTAGATTGATAGTCTTACGGTCTTCTTACCTGTCATAAGAACTAATTTTGTCTTGTGGTCTGCCAGCTGCGATATATATATCGTCGGGGATAGTATAACCGCAACATCGTCTGGATGTTTTCCAACGGCGATCATTCTCATTAACCTCCTTTAAGCTTCAAAAGCCACAACACTGCGTAATATATAATGTTCTATAATAGTGGTCTAAAAATTTTTTCGTGTATAGAACACCAACTGTAAAACAACACGATGGAATTCTTGCTTTCAATTCGTACATTCATATTTGACTTTAAAACTATAGCTAAATATCACTCTTAAAAATACATGAGAATTTTCATCATGTAGAGACTAGTTAATATTTTTCCCTTCTAATCAGAATAAAATAGCTATAGCAGAACGCGCATTCCGTTGATGATAAGGGTAAACGACTATGGGTTACATTTCCGAGGATAAATTTTCTAAATGTATCTTTTAACTTTAGCATTCTTAATTTTCAAGTATTGCTTTCTTTTTCCGATCGACAGAAAATCTTACTTAGAAAAAAATAGATAACAAAAAAATAATCTGAAATAATCAAATGTTTAAGTGAATAAAAAAATTTTTTATTAATTCGAATAAATAAAAGAGGACATTTTTTCACAGGTCGTTAATCAATTTAATATTTTTTAATAAAGACGAAGACAACATTTTCTTTACAAAGGAGCTTGAAAAAGTTGCAAACGGTGGCAGGTTTGTATATTCACTTGCTCTGCATGTTTTCTATACAGAGGGTTGTGATTTTTTGTGTAATGATAACATTTATTTCTAGATTAAAAGTAAGTCATGTTTTATCACGACCAAGTGATTCGTGGAACGGCACACATGGCACTGTATCTGATAAGTTACTGAATGAATTGATTGGTCCTCACAATTTACAAGGATGTATATTTTCTTGTGGACCAAAAGCGTTCATGAAAGTTGCTAAACAGTACGTAAATGCAAACTTTTACTCACTGGTATTGACTTTATATAAAATAAATATCTAACCTTATTATTTTTATTTCCAGATGTTTGGATAATCTAGGTTGGAAAGATTCCCAAATCTATGAATTCAACGATTGAGAAATTAAAAGACAAAATTTGAAAAGATATTTTGAAGAAAATGCTCCATCTAATTACACATAATAATGGTTATTAAAAATGATTATTATTTGAGTTGATAGTATAGTTTGACATAGATTTATTAAATTACAGATCAAGTGAAGCTATTTTTTTATATTAAATATTCAATCTTAATTTTGTTTCAGGTGTTAACAAAAAACAGTGAACTGAAATTTATCATGCCATTACATTGAATAAAAAAAAATGTTATATAGATTAAATAATATGAGCAAGAAAGTATTTTACATCAAGTACCTTAAAGAGAAGTGGGATCATGACTAAATGTAGATATTTAGTACTACACACATTTATAAAGAATTTCTCCTACCAAATATCAGATATGTACAAAATTAGTCACAATGAAAATGCACAAAATATAATAAGCACAAACGGTTTAGGCAATGATCGTATGTTGTATAATGGATAATGTCAATGTTTCCCCTACTGATCGAGCAATCACTCAGAAAAAAATTAAGTTAACAGAAAGGGAATTCGGTTACCAACCAAAAAATTTAGTTGATTTCAAACAAATCAAATGTTCAGTAAGAATCACTAACACAGTTTGATTATCTGTATTTAGTCTGAGTGACTAAAATGATTTAGTTGTTTTTTAGCAAGATATTTGGTTGTGGTAACTGAATGATTTTGTCTATCGTAATAAATATTTTTGTTTGATTATCAAATTTTTCTTTTAATTGAACAAAATAATTTTGTTATTTCAACCTTTTTTTGCTTGACCACATTTTAGTATATTTGTTATCTAGGGAGTCACCCTCCCATGGTTAACATTATATTTTTCGTACCAGCGGGCGCGAAGTAGCGATTTTGCTCCCTCGAGCGTTTCACAAAAACGCTCTTCACGCTCACATGGTACGAAATAGTATATTTGTTACCTAGGGAGGAGGGCGAGAAAATTTGTCCAAGAGCGAATTGTCGCGCCCACCTTCCATGGTTAACATAATATTTTTCGTACGAAAAATATTAAATTCGTCGATACTGTTTTAGAATAACATCAACGCATGTTTACATTGGCGGTGCTACTCTAACCTATGCGTTCACATAAGAAAATGAAAAAATATAAATTTAATTATCTCGAAAAGTAAAGGATAGAAAATCCTAAAAAAATCACACAATACATTACAATCTCATAAAATCTCTTTGAAAAAATTTCATTAAATTCTGTGCATTATCGATAGCACAACCCAATATCCTTAAGACAAAATTTTTGGTATTGCCAATGAATGGTTTTATTCTTTATTAAAAAATCACAAATATTTTAAAAAGTTTTTATCTCTATACAATTAAAACTCTTATTGAATAGTATTAATTTACTAGTTGTAACAAATATTATCTAATGTCTGATTAGATATACATAAATATTCCTCTTATTAACTAACATTTTCATTAACTAGAAATTTTCTACTTTGTAGTATACATTATCAACACAAACGTAGGAAGCTTCAATATTCCATAGGTGTGGATCCACGACAATGATGTAAGGTTGTAGAGTTTGTTTTACAGATGATAGCTTCTTCTGCTTTTCTTTGACCGCTCTTTCCAGATTGGGTAAACTCTGTAAATTTCAAAATGTTTAATTCAGACAGTTTTGAAGTTGCCTGTTCCGATACAATTTAAAAACCATCAAATTCTTCTCTAACTTTGACAAAATAACCCGAATTATGGAAAAACCTACTAAACACATCCAACAAAATAAAAAATTGACAATTTATATGAACTATAAAGTATGGGTCATGATTTAGAAATGCATATATTTAAAATATAGTCTATTGCAATGTAATTACAACTTACCAGTAAAAGATATGGTATCCATTTTTCGTTATCCCAACTGATTAAAATATCTTCAAAACTTATTTTCATATTCTTTGGACACAACTCAACAGCACACACAACCTTTGTGTGTGCTTTCTTTACACATCCGAAAAAAAACTAAACGTTTTGAAGGCTGTAGCCATCAAAGAAACATTTCTAGGAATGTTTATAAAAATATGTCGATTCAATAAATTCGTTTCGATAAAAAAAGTCTAAACACTTAGTTCCTATTCAAACAATATATGGTGTCGCGTTGCAATAGAATAGTCTTCTGTCACAAGTGAAACTCATAAAATTCGGTTCGTTCAAAATATTTCGTCACATAATTTTATTAATTCATATTTTAATTTGTTCACCCCATAGATATATAATTTAATCTTAGAATTTATAAAGCAAAAGAAATATACAAAAAATGGAGATATTCTATCTTCATATTCAATCCATGTGACAAAAATTATTTAGTTACATTAACTAAATTACGTAACTATAATTTGTAGTAGTTTCAACAAAACATTTGTTCTGTAGAACTATAAAAATCAATATTGTACAAAAGTCATTCAGTTACCTTAACTAATCTACGTTACTATTCTGCTTTTGTTATTTCATGTTGAATTGAAAGTTTTGGTTTTTTTCACCGAATAGCAGAACTAAACTGTAATTGTTAACCGAACTAAACGGAAAATGCTATTTGATATTATTAACTAAAATTTTATTTCGCTGTACTAAAAAATTTGGTTGGCACAACTAAATTGGAATAACCAAACCGTTTGGTTTAGAACACATAATTATTTTTCTGAGTGAATGTTTATATAAAAAATAGTTACAGTCTTAGAAAATGCAAATAATTATAAGGCTATATATTATTTTAACGATGTCGACGAAGTCTTTCAG
Source organism: Trissolcus basalis (assembly GCA_025266255.1). Classification (NCBI taxonomy): domain Eukaryota; kingdom Metazoa; phylum Arthropoda; class Insecta; order Hymenoptera; family Scelionidae; genus Trissolcus; species Trissolcus basalis. The sequence goes on from JAAMPD010005197.1 coordinate 25,792, forward strand.
ACAATGTTGAATATTGAATTTTAACTGTTTAATAAATGTGTATTTCAGTAAAATTGAAATAAAAAATTGGACGATAATGTTTGTATGTGTGAGCTTTTGAGTAAATTTACGAATCAATACAAAAAAAATTTGAACCTGGACAATAACATAGCCTCTAAATATATTTATTTAATATAACCATATCGCCGGTTTTTATGAATTTTGTATACAAACAATATATTTTGATTATATTTCTAATTTTCACTAGAATTCATAAACGAATGAGTACAAATTGTATGCCAACGATATTTTTTTGACATTTTTTCATGAATTAAATCACTTGCTTTCTTCTAAAGTGTTTTAAAATATTGAAATGACATGTTAACTTTTAAAAACATTTAAATCTTAGGCAATAATATTTTTCGATCGAACCTGCATCGAATTGGACCGCTGAAAATTTTTTTAATTTATAATACTAGGGGGCTCCGCTCGATGCGCTCTTTGTGCCCCCTGCGCATAACGAATGCGAACATAAAATTTTTGAATTAAATAATCAAGAAATTTGGAATTCTAAATAATAATAATATTCCTAACTCTGCATAGATTTTATCGAGTAGATGATACTGTACGTCCTGAGATATTATACATCATTTTTTAGTAATTTACACATCAATTTGCAACAATAAAACAGGAAAACGACTTTTAACAATGAAAAGTTTATAACACAAAAAATTGATTTACATTATGAGACCGTTTACTGAGAGTTTGAGAATTGAAATTAAATTTGATAACTGAATTTAAAAATAACCAATTTAAAAATAATGAATAGTTATTTCAAATTAAATATATTAGGAAGAAAAATTATTTTGTATTCACATCAATCTACAGTTTTTCTGCTATAGTATACTGAAGATATTGTTTTCCAATGTATTGTTTTAGAGAAATAATCCGTAAAATGTTGATCATTGATAATAAATCTTGATAACATTTAAAAATCTTTTTTTTTTGTCGATTCGATTTTTTAGCTAATCTTACACAAAAAAATTGTTTTTAATTTGAATGAAGCAAAACTGTAATTTGATTAAAAATTTTTAAAATTCATTGTATTTTTTCCGATGGTGCCTACAATTGAGTTCCTAAAACTTTACTCATTTAATATCATTGGACAACCGATTGGAACACCAAAAGTGTTAGTACAAATACATACTCTCAAGTTTCGTTCAGGCGCTCTCAATGCGCCAAAACCTCACTCAAAACTCATATTCTTGATAAAAAAAGATCTTGCTGAGATTAAAATAATTCGTTTCTAAAATTTTTGTGACAGACAATCAAAGTTATGTGGAAGATAGAAGATATGAAATAATTTTTTTCGAAAAGTATGAATGACATATAATGTTATATTTTTGCCAAAATCTATTGACGTATCATAACGAAGTTCATTTTTTAAGGTAGTTAAAATCATATATGTAGATTGGAAATGCGACAGTTTCGTCTACACTACCTCATTTCTCAAGTCATTTCTTTGACTTGTTTTTCAGTTAATTTTCAATTTATTGTATTGAATATTACTTTTTTCCGTCAAACTAATTCTTAAGTTCCTTACAGTGCACTGTGTTATGATCTGTGATTACGTTAGTTCTTTGTCATATAAATTGATCTTCTGTTCTTTTTTTCTAGCGGTAACAATCTTGTTTCTGCATGTAACCTTGCCTTATCTCTGTACTTGTTCTTTCTCCCAACATAATTCAAAAAATTTCTATATTGTTTATTTCTTGTTAAACCTTCTTTCTTTAAATTTCCTGTTTTCATTATCTTTCATTATTACATTTTCTTTCTGTGTATCCGTCAAACCCAGTCTAGATATAGCCTAAACCTTTTTTGAGTAGCCTAACATATTTTCTTTTTCCATATTTTTGGAAACCGTGGCTCAAATTTTGGAAACTTCGACTGATTTTCAGCTTGGAGTCGCAAAAAGTGCTGAAATAATTCATTTCTAAAAGTATCAGAATACGTAATTTGCTGTTGACTAGATGGTAAGTTATTCCACAATTCAATAGCCGAAACTATGATGAAAGACTTCTCCAGGAAGGAGGTTGAATAGTAAGGAACGATCAGTTCTCGACGCGACCTTCTAGTGGTTACACTCACTACTTCTAATCTTCCAACCAAGTTATCGGCCAAATAACCCGGACTTCCATGCTGTAGAAGTTGATATACAAAGAAACCTAGAAAGAAGGATCTCCTATAACTAATTCGTAACCACTCGAGCGATGAAAAACGACTTTTTTGGTTTTTTTCCAAGCGACCATAATTTCGACAACATCAATCGTTTTCGGAATGTTTTTCATTTAATTGTTCAAAATTGTTCAAAAAAGTTCAAATTCTTAGATTTTGTCGTCTAAACATAACGTTGTAACGCTTAAAAAATTGCTACAACGATTGAAAGTCGAATTTTTGTTCACCTTTTTTTCTTCGTCGGAACATATTCAAAGTTGTGATCGTTTGAAAATGACCATTTTTTTTAATTTTGGGTGGATCGTTAATTGTTGTGCGGAGTGTAGTTCTTTCATCTAGCAGTTTTTATTTGCAACAATTTTATAGTAATTCCTGCATGTGGTAGTAGTGTTATAAATTTTTCACAATTCCAAACAATTCAGCATAAAATTTCTGAATTGTAAATAACGCATTCCATTTGAATGATAGTTTGACAGCTGCTCTGTATGGTTAGGTTCAATAAATCCGTCAAATTGTTTAGTGTAGTTTTCGTTTAGAGCTTCACATCAACTCGACTTTGTAATCGTACTTTTTGACAATTCGCAATTCCGGTATGAAATTTTGAATCGTCTTCATTCATATTCTATATTTTTCAATCGATTTTTATTTACTGGGTTCTATATTCACATTAAAATTTAGTGGGTTATTTCTTTGCGTGTATATATTTTATATTTTTTTTATATTTCAATCAATATTTTTGTCCGTGAGAGAAAGAATTAGCTTTAAGAAAGAAGGAAAACTTCCTCTTGGGCCATAACTACACGGAATAAGAAATAAACCTGGCCGAATTCATCCTTAACTAGGCTAAGTTAGAAATTATGAAAAAAACAAGTACTGCTGTTGTGCAATGTTTCTAGGAACCACGCAATCAGTGGGACACAAGTTACCCTGAACACCAAGATGTAAGCAACACTGCATGCACTGACGCTGGCAACCAGCAGACTTGCGAATCTACACATAACCACATATTCGTAATCAATCTATTCTTGGGACTATTCTTGGAGCATCGTGAGACATATAGGACAGTAGAATATATGTGAAAAATATAGTGTACAATCCTTCGACGTTTTACCTTTATATAATTTTTGGGAAAAATCAGTATTGATAATCTCTGGAAATGATATAAAAAAACGCAAACAAATACACTAAAACACACACATGAAAAATGTTAACCTCGTTGGCAGACTTCCAACATCGCGAAGGGACTCGCGACTTTCACAAAGGGGGACGAATGTTATGCCCCAACATAACTAATAAATTATTTATAATAACAAAATAAATAAATATATTATGCCAATTCGGTACTTGAACACCTGCATTTGGTCACGTTTTGCCTACTTCGCGTGTAACCAAATGTACCCACACCAGGTGCCTAAAATGAGAATAGACACCTTACAAACGGGCAGAAAACCTTAATCTTAAATACGGGTACACGTCCGCCCCTCCGGCAGTTCTGGACTTGACCGCACTAATAACTTGTAATTAATTGCCGGAGAATGAATATCCATACAAATAAATGGACTTAGTCAAAAATTTATTATCAAATCTAAAAACATAACAATATACAACTTATTGCCGCTTTATAAATGATTCATAAATCACATATATATTATATATATATATAATATATATACGAGTATATTTTGAATATAAGAATATACATAATATATATTTAAAAATATATTTTTGTCCGTGTAAGTCTTCGACCGGTTTTACAGAATTCCAGATGAAATAAAGATCGAATGCAGTCTAACTTTCATTAAAAATTCAATTAATAATGAAAATTTAACTAGAAATTCCATTCATTGATTTTAAATTGTAACTTATTAATAATAGCAACGATTACCATGTTCGCATTCGGAAGGTTCAATCCTAAGGGCTATTAGCCACTTTACCTAGGTTTTCGTGGTTTTGTAGGCGATAAGGCAAATGCTGGAGTATAGATATGAAAGATAAGCAACGATTCGCGAAAAATGGAGAAATTAGAAGAATATATAGCGAAAACTGGAAAATATGGTAAATAGAAAAACAGGGAAACAGAATACTCTGACAAGCTCCCTGGCCAACAAGCGTAATAAGTAAAAGAAAAAACAAGCTCATTTTTATAATCAAACTATTCAATTTAAACCAATTTTAATTCTTATCTTGTATATAGGATTAAGCAAACAATTAAGTTGTATATACCATTATAAAAATACAAAAGCTTATATGTTTCATAATTAATCGATTATTTAACCTTTAAAATAAGTTGACGGCATTTTTCATGTTCTTGCAATCATATATGAAAACAAAAATTTCTAAACGTAATTGAAGAGGATACATTTTTTCTATGGTAAACCTAATGATGATGATGATTATAAAGATGATTCAGTTTTTCTAGTCTTTATGCAAATCGAATTGGGAGCTATATAAAATACAAGTTACGTAACATTTTTTTATTGCCATTTACTTATATTTTAAATTTGTTGTTTTTATAAACTATTAAGTATTGTTCAATTACAATAATGGATGTATAAAACCACAATTAAACAGTAAGTTTAATTTGAAATCTTATATATCCCGGCCCACACTGATCAAAAATATCACAAAATGAAAAATAATAATAATACTGTCCTAGGTTCTACTCTCTATCGTTAAAAATGAAATTCCAAATTTAAATGCTTCAAGATACATTTTAACACTATAGTGATAAAATTTATTCAGGTGAATTATTTATCCGTTGAAAATAAAAAATTTTATTTTCAACGATAGAGAGTAGTACCCCTGATTCCTTATAACAAATTTGTAAATTCTCTAATATGAAAACTCAACAACAATTTATGTTTTGAATGTTTTGAATAAATTTATCACATACAGGTTATAAATTAAGTGTTTTATAACTATAACTTAAACTATAAATGCTTTTTTCCATATATTTATGAAATTAAATTCTTTTCCTCTGGAAAAAAATCATTCTTTTTCCCATTCAACTCAGCCTTTTCATCATTTTTTAAATCCAGAAAGCCTTCTTCATTATCATCGCAATCCTTTATTATTTCAAACTCATTAGAATTTGTTTCAGAATGGAGGTCAGATGAATCATCATCCGTGGTCGTACTAAAAGAACTTGTTCTTCCTTCCAGATCACTCTTCACTTCAAAATTAGACTTGTTTTTCTTGTTGTCTTTCATTTCTTGCATCTTAAATGTTTTTTATTTTCCTTGTTTGTATTACCTGTAAGAAGTGAAGAGAAAAAGAATTAATGAATCGGTTTAATATTTTTTATTTTAATTTTATTATTAGTGTCTACCATTTAGTGTATTGCTTGTTTCACTTTGCTTTATTATTTCTTCCTCGTTCTGTGCCATTGAATTTAGCATGTCATTTCGATAATTTTCTTTTATCTGTTCTTTTTGAATAATCTTCAACTCAGCTTCTTTCATAGCTGAGTGTATCACAGGCTCAGCCCAAAGTCCTGGATTAAATGCTGGTCCTGTTCCACCTAATTCAGCTGGTAGAATATCAGTTGGTAAATGTTTGTGCAATGTTGTCATATTGTTCCCATGGAGAAAAATCTAGTATTAAAATAAACTAATTACTATATAAATATGACAAAATTATCTGATTAGAAAAAGCCTGTGGAATATCGATAAAAGAAAAGACATTTCACAAACGTCCTTTCAATTATTTCAGCAAAAAAGATATCATTTATTGTAAAAATACACTTCATCGTTAAAGTTATCAACATGTGTAACATATTAAATATATATTTTCAATAATTATGATGATTTCAATTTTTTTTTTTTTCAGAAAATTAAAGATATTTATTGACAGAATTCTAAATTGCATAATGTGTAATATTTTCATTTGTTTTAATTTTGTATGTTTTCAGATATGTTAGTTTTAGACATTTATGGTTTTTTCAAAATATTAGCGAGATACCCTTTTCGGAACGTTTTGTTTCATACTGAATATTTACAACTTGTATAATGAAATTCAATGTCTAGTATGAAACTGTCTCTTACATAACAAAAATGTTATGTATTTGATGAATGCAATATGTACTGTTATGTAACGTCTAAAAGGAACAAAAAACTTCATGCTATTTTTAAAATTATTACTATTTCAAATTAACCAACCACTATGTTAATGAATTTATTTTGAACATATTATTTTTGAAAATTAATTTAGAATCATATCATCATTTTAATTTGAAATTTAGGCTCACTTTGCTACGGGTTTTTTCATCCAAAAAAGGCTTAACAAATGCAAGTGTAGCTTGCACGTAGAGAGGCGCCGACAGGAAATGAATCGCTTTGAATCGAGCAGGAAACCGACCACGAAGAGCCGCTATCAAGTTCCTAACAGCTGCCGCACCTAACGCTCCACCTTGCCTCAAAGAAAATCCGCACCAGTCGACTACACATACAAATCCGGCTTCCTAAAATAGTATTGAAAATATCATTCTATATGAAAATTATTTGAATGAAATAAATGTAATCATTCAATTTATTACAATTGAAATTTGTTAATATGATATAATATTATAAACGATAATTATTTCCTATATGAAGAATTTCAAATATACTAGTAAACTATTTTTCCACTCAATTTTTTTATCATATTAATTGTCATTTGTTATTTACCTGATTTCATTATTACCACACGAATTTTAAAATATTCATGACATTACCGATCAATGTACTGTCTCAAGTGTTATATTTTTTACATGAGTTGCATTATAAAATGATTGGTTATTATGAAAAATCTAAAGTATGCTAAGTTGCAACATCTTGCAACCAGAAATGGTAAATGAAATAAAAAACCGTTTAAATCAAAGCATTGTCAAATATTTTGCAGTTTTCCTGTATAAAATGATCTTTTACTTGATTTTTTGGATCCTGTATGAGAGTCTCAAGGACCAAAAATATGGCCCTTTGCACAGCTAGTGCAGGAACAGCAACTGGGTCCCATTGGGAAGAAATAATTACTAAAACGCATCGACCTTTTCTAAAATAACATGAATAAATCATAAATTAAAGTATGATTAATAAACAAGAACTTCAATCAATGAAACGATGAAATTATTGACAACATTTTAGGTTTATTTTTTTTAAGAAAAATTACCTATCTCGAGCAGGAAGAACTCCAGGAATACCTGCTCTTAGTGCTCTTTGTATAGCGGGATCACGAGCTGTGAGATTGCCAAAGATGTCTGGTCTGTGGGCAATTTGTGCCTGATATGCGGCTATTAGGTTAGCAGTCTGTTCAATGCGATACTTCCTGGCCAGCAGAAAACGTGTGATGTATTCATCTGTGCAATTTTTTAAATCTGTAAAGAATATATTTACATTTAATATGAAAAAAGTCTTTTATCCACTATTTTATTATAATAATGGCCTTCGTTGAACGTTGCATATACTGGAGTATATTAGTAATATATTGTTTATTTGATCCCCTACAATATATATCATGTTGACAAAAAACCACCGAAAAAACGACAAAATATTCCATACCCTAGTGAATAGGATTATATATTGTCCATACATTATTGATAGCTTGACAATATATTATTTTTCATGAAATCTGTTCTGCATCAGAACAATGTAAGATTGTTCATTTGTTTTACTAGAATGTCGAGCGCGCTTCGCGCACTCTCCTTCGTCGAATTTAAAATTTTCCCAAACGAATGAAAATACATTGGCGCTCGCTGCGCGTGCGCCTGCGTTTTGATTCTTAATTTTCCTAACAAAACTGAATATCAAAAGTATAATTTTGCGACCTGTCTAATATAAACAAATAACATTAACCAATGAACCACACTTTTTTTATTATAAAAAAAGATACGACCAGTCGCACTCTAATTTTCACTTTGAATGAAATGACAAATTTCCGTGACCCGTCAAATTTCGAATGTAAACAAATCGACCTGTCAAAAAATAAACCGATGACGCGTGAATTGGTTGCAAGTCCGACTTCAGGGTATCATCAACTTTTTAATTATGGATTCAAATGAACGAATTTCGTTGCAATTTCCAATTGGAATATAATTTTTCAATTGTTTCAACAAAATTTGGAAGTCATAAAAATTCGCAAGCAGTCGCCTAACGCGGTTTTACAGCTCGAAGACTATCCTGTTACCGCAATGGCTTCTGCGAAAAGCGAGGAGATAGACACGTTTAATGATACGCAATCATGCCAAGCTGGCGCAGAAAAGTAATGACAGTTTTCATGGATCGTTTCATCAACTGTTTTATATCCGATTGCAACTTCTCTAATCGTAACAAAAAGTGACCAATTTAGGAAGACCGAAAAAAGAAGACATAGACATCAAAAAAAAAAAAAAAAAAGAAAAAAAAAGGAGGACTTTTGGCAATCGCAAAACAACTCGAATCTGAAGATCTGACCTATTGTTAGTGCAGGGGTTAGTCCTTTTACCCACCCAGCCACAAAACTCGAGACCACCTGACCTCCTGGAAATTAGAGCAACACCTTGCCCCTCGGTCTCTCCGCTCTATCGCAACTTTGGCGCTAATTTCGAGGAACCTTTGCGGGATAAGAGAACGCCGAGGTTTTGTCAGACGCGAAGACAATGAGAGCGCAACAATAGGTCTCTCTCGATTGTTATTGTGCGTGTCGGGGCATCTTTCATAATCGCAAATCCTACAATGTTCTTATGCTCATGTTATGTCTTGGACACACACCTGTCCATTCAAATACATTCTTCTGTCAGAAAAAATTTTTTGACCAATTTTCTTGCGCGGACATTAAAAAATTGTTTCTCAATATAAGCCAGTCGAAAAACGAAAAAAAAAAAAACAAAACAAAAAAAGAAACGGTTCCGCAAAAATTCGTCTCTGACAAAATTTGTCTTTGCAGGACGCGCACCTGTTTAAACTGCTCCTCGAAGCTCCAGCTGGTCTGTTGTTGGTGCGCATTGCCCGCGGGGCCGCCGTTGTTTTGCGAATTGTTGTTGGTGGTGGAGTTGTCGCGCGAACTGTCAATGCCATTGCGAGCGCTGCCCTGCGAGGATTCGCTGGAATGCGAGCTCGCGGACGAGATCATCGCGTTGCCGGAGCCACCGGTGGACGAATTGTTATTAGCTGGACCACCGTTGTTACCGGATGGCGTGTGACTGTTCGGCGGGTGGTGCTGCTGCTGTTGCTGTGACAGGGAATGATGCATGTACGCCGTCGGTGGTGTAAACGGAAAAGGCATGAACGCTGGGTTGCCCATTGCCGCTTGTATAGCCTGCAATGCATCCTGGTTTGACAACATCTCTGAATTGAAACCTTCAGGCTAAAATCAAAAAAGTTAACATTTTTCAAGTTTTGTGACATTTTCAAGTTCGCAATTTCATACAGTGATAGAAATTGAGAATAAATAACCAGTTAATATAGTTGTGACAAACTATAAAATATATGTGATACATAAAAATGTTCATCAACTACATTAATGAGTAAGTTTTTGATAATTTAATTTGAAAAATTAATACTCATAAACGAATGAAATTATTATTAAAAAAAACTCAAACAAATTTTCTCTAATTTACTTGCAAAGTAATAATCCCAATAAATTTAAATGATAAAAATGGATGAAAATTAATTTTAATATCAAAATAAAATACTAGATTTGATAATAAATAAAATTAAATAATTTTTGAATTTGATTTATAAATTATTATTTGTTAAAATTGAAAAATGGTGATTTTTTTACTTACATCCATTTTAAATTTGGCTAAGAGATGTGGATTGATAAAATTCTTCAATGCCATGGGCCCACCAATGGAATTGTTTGTTGTGTCATGTGAATTATGATTAGAGCCCTGAAGTGGCTGCTGTGGCAGTTCTTCGCCACTTTCCTCATCCTGTAAATCCGGATCCGATAATTCCTCATCCTGATGGCTCTGTAACAACAAGAACATATAACCATAAGTAACTCGATATAAAAATTTATCAAATAATATATAAAGTACTGCTTAAAAAAATGATTTAAAAAATTTGAAACACGAAAATTAAAAAAGAAATGAATTAATCAAAATCATTCGCAACAGACTAATCCACGAGTTTATGATATCGCGCTTGCCAACAACCTTGAGAGCGCCAATTAAATTGTAAAATTCGTTATCAGCCTGGTTGGAACGCAATTACAATCGAATATAAAATAACACAAAATGACATTATTTTCATAATTGCATAACTTCGTGAGTGCAATTAATCCACGATTTTTATTCATTGAAATAACCTCATATTTTTCGTTTTTTTTTTTTTTGTACATTTTTGGGACCGGATTTTTGAGTGGATTTGAAGTCTTTGGCTTGGCACGTATGACAATATTGACCCGCGCCGAAAGACATCTATCTAAACAAGAGTGCGACTCAAATATTGATATTAAGCCGGGTCCTTTTAATTGGAAGAAAAATAATGGGTTGGATATTCGAACAGTCAATTTTGTTGTTTGTTCTTCTTTCCCTTTTTTTATTCAAAAACAAATTATGTAAAAGCATGTTTTAATCGCACAATTTTTTTATCATCGTCTAATTTTATATTATCTTGAAGCATTTTACCATCAGACTTGAACCATTAATTTTGTTTTGAATGCAAAAAATAAAAAAACTATTAAACATTGAAGTTGTCAGATTAATCCTTTTTTTATAATGAAATATAAAAAATGAAATTCATTAAAATAATAACAAATTACGAACACGATTTTATAACTAACAAAAGCATTAGTTTAACAACAAGATCGTTGTGAAATTTATTATTAAAGTCTAAATTAAACTTTTAGTTGTAAAAAAATGTTTGAAAATAAGTAGAATTAAAGACGACATCATTTTGAAGTTGAAAATTTGGTTTGATTTTAGTTGGACGAAAAATATTGCACATTTATGGACCACTGATGAACTGTGGGTGTCTACAAGACAAAGTACCAGGTACCCCATAGTGCACAGAAGGGGGTCGAACACGTCCCATTCATTCATCCCGACATTATTGTTGATAATGATCCCATAATTAATAGACTCTACAGAGGTCACCAGCCGGACTGCACTTTTTATTGTTTCCTTGAGATTCAATATCATTTGAAGATAGAGAAGTAAGTGACTCGATGAAAGACCGGAGAGGAGTTAGAGAATAATGTTTGCCCATCAGCTTGGAGAGGCGAATCCCACCTTGTCTGTTCTTTCTATCTTTTTTTTCGCGTCGATCGTCTTGAACGGACATTCATAAATAGGCGTCGTGTAGTGCTCTGTTTATTTGCTTCATCGATGCGCACTACCAAGACCGCACCGAGGCAAATTAAAATAAATCGGTTGCGTCAACGCTTTGATTTGAATGGAAACGACATTCGACGAACTTTGATTGAACAAATAAACCGCCCAGCTTCAATCAAAACGAAAAAAGGACAAATATTGAAACAAAATTATAGTATAGAAAAATTTATATTAATTTTCTCTTAAATTACAAACAGGTTAAAACTTTACAACAGTTTTTTTTTTTCAATTTTGTATGCGGTTTAAAAAAATTTAAAGACATTGAACGATTGTTTGCAATTTTTTTTTTCATTTTTGTTTACTTTGTTGTTTTTTGTTAATTAATTGAAAAATCTTAAATTTAAGAATTATAGGATAAGAATGTGCAATGCCGGTACCCCGCGGGGTTCCCACGAGAGGGTGCAAGGATCGCGACAGTCCGAGATCAATTGAGAGGTTGCAAAAAAAAAGGTGTATGGGAAATGGCTCGGGAATCGATATCGCTCGGTCGATTTAGATTGAGAGATTGGCCGAATATGCGATCCCATTAGAACACGGTGATCGATACCGACACGACCCCGTGCTGGCAGATATAAATTCAGCGTTTGTCGTAAACGACGTTTTATCGATGGGCCTTCGGCATTACATCGATCTCGCATCAATCCATTGTCCTCAACGCAAATAATAAACAAGATCAAAAATCATTTCTAACTATTTCCCCTTTCAACTTTTATGACCATTTTCTTTTGTCAACAACAAAACTCTAATAGAAATTTGAACTTTGAAAATAAAAACTTAAACTGAATTTCAACTGACAATTTTATTTGAAATGTTCATTTTTAAATGATTAACAAAAATAGTAAACAAACTGAAAAGGCATATTAAAAAACGGTTGAAATTTATTCGGTTTCATAAGAGGCTCTACTTTGTGGCGAGAGAATGTGGTGTTATGTTTGGAGTGTTTGAAAATCGTAAACTTTGAGAAGGAACATTTCGTTTGCGCATGAGGAGTATAAACGCCGATATGACACACATATTTTTAATGTCCCTGCAAAGTTCTTGATGTCCGCGCGCGATCAAACGTCTGTCTCGCGGGCAGAGAAGACGAGAGCCACTCTTGAAAAACAAGAACCGACGATCACCTGACACTATTTTGACAAATGAATCGTTTTGCTTTGAAAATAGATTCGCCGCCCACGCGATTCACTCCGACCAAAAACCACTGTCACAACATCATTTTTATCAATCTACATTTTTTTTCTCTCCTTCTTCTCGTCTGACAAAATAAATGTACCAAAAATCAACATCCTATTTCAGAATTAAAAATAATATCAAAAAATACTTTATTCATACTTTTTCCAAATCATTTCCTATCCGACTACATAATGCACTTAACTTTGATTTCAAATTTTAAAATCAATTTTCATAGAAAAATAATTTCAAAAAACACTTAAAACAATAAAAAAAAAAAAACAATCAATTTTTAAAATTAATATTCATATTTTTCAATTCATAAATTTCAAATTTCAAAAATACGTTTATACAATTGTAAATCAATCATTTCTAATTTTTCATACGCTAAATCAATTTCATATTAATTTTTCTCATCCAAACTGTTAATTCTGTTGAAGAATTTGAATAATGCAAAAAAAGTGGAAAACTTAAAGGAAAAAAAGGATAACAAAAGGGGGACTCAGATGAAATAATGGAACAGGCTAAATGTTCGGGCGCATCAATCATCCTCGCAATGTCATTAAACTCGAAAACAAAATGTCATTGGCGATGCATCGCGGCGTCGAATCGCGAATGTTATTTCGGGTACAACATAGCGCCGCGATGTTCGTCCTTCTTTTTGGGATTTTATTGGTGTTGCGCGGGGTCGTGTTATGCGCCGACTATCGCGAGAATAAATGACGGCAAAAAGCGCGGCTGCAGTTTAGACGCGCTCGGTGACAGTCCCCGAGAGGGGACACACAACACGCACCAGACGTCGCGCATTCCTCCGACTCTGCGAAGATCACTCTGACATACGTTGTCCCGAGAGATCCAACGCAGACAAACTTTTCGAAAGCTTGTCCGCACATTCATTATCATTTTCTCCGAGAATTTCTACTTCATTTTTTTTGTCCAATTTAATTTGTATCGTAAATCAATTGAACAATTTTATATCACAACTAATCAATTACGATAATTAACATAATTACAAAATCTCTTCCTCATATATAAAAAATGCAAAAAAGCATTTTTAAATTTAGTACTTTTTTTATTTTAATTTTAGTTATTCTAAAACAAGTAGATTGTAAAAA
>JAAMPD010005207.1:8440-29498 GCA_025266255.1 Trissolcus basalis
CAATACTAAAACCAAACGAAATTTAGTAAAAATAAAAAAAAAAATTTTTTTTACTACCCACCACAGGTTCACAATTAATGACATTGTCAGTCATGTTTGATGAGAAAGTAATATTTAGTATAGAAATAAAAGTTTAATAAAAGTAATTTGATAAAAAATTCAATCAATAGACTGATCAACTAGCGCTCTTCAGAGATCAAACGATACTGACTTTAAAACATTGGCAGCGTGGAGTGAAGTGATGACACGCGCGGTGGTGCTGCTAATATGACTAAAATTTTATGTATACGCCAATCACATATATTTAAGTAACTGTATACCTAAAATTTAATATATCAAAAGGAATGTACTTACAAATCATAATTACATCTCATGTAACAATCTATATACTTTAAAAAACGAAACAAAACACTGATATTAAATAATATGAATTACGATATACTTACTATAGGTAACAGATATTTTATACAATTTATAGTTGAATGAAAAATGATCCATTTTTTTGATAAACAAATCTTGTTCGAACGTTAGATGAAGTGACGATCATAAATCAAAACGAACGTTCAGAGAAATGGAAAATTGCGAGATACGATTTGAATAATTCTATGTGCATTTGTTAACGTTGTAATTGAAAATTTATAACTTCTGAATCTTGATTTAATTGATCGTTAAGTTACACTGATGATTACAATTTGCAGAAAGATAAAAAACTCTAAAACTTTTCCAGCCTTATTAAGTTTATATTTGAGGAAAAATAAATTTTTTTGCCTAACTAACAGGTTGCTGACGATCCCCACCACTGATGCTGACTTGGGCTGCTAAACATATTAAATTAAATCGACATTAAATTATTCATGAATGATGAGGGTAGATAAATTTAGTACAAATATTTCAAATTGTAGTATGCACATACAATAATTAATATTTCAAATCAGTTTTTATATTTGCGCAGTTTGTATCAAATAACAATTCTTGAAAAATACGAAAGATTAAGGAAAAATTTACTATATATAAATTTATATACAGCGATATCTGAATGATAAAAACAAATTTATGTATAACTATATACAATGAATTACGATCTTCCGCCAATCATTTTTATTTGCTAAATCTTTTTTTCTTTCTATCTGATTTATCGTTTTTACTTTTCTTATCCAGCAAATCCAATTCCTCGTCCAAATTGTCCGAGGAAACTCGTTTCTCTCCACTTTTTACTGATATCAATGTCTTGTTTGTCTTTCCACTAGTTAAAACTTTTTGCCACTCCTCTTCAGTTCCGCTGATTTTGTACTGTTCCAAGTTTTCTCGCTTTAGTTTTTCAAGTTCCATTTTTTGCTTCACTTTCAGCTCCTAAAATTTTAATTAAATCACAGTTTAGATGTGCAAAATTGAAACAATGATATAACGCAGTAACAACAATTTAAATGAATAAATAATTCCTATCAAAGTTAAATAATAAAAATAGCTAATCTAATAATGATGTTATAATAATTTATTAACAGGTTTTATAATACTAACAAAGTTAACTAATCAAATGAATTTAAATGATTAATCAAATTACCTTATCTGCAGCTTCCAATTCTTCATGCAAAGATTTTCCNCCTTGAGATTTTTACTTCAACATTTTCGTTGATCTGGTTTCTAACGAGCATGTTACTGCTTACATAATTTTCTGCGATCGTATTCAAATGTTGCATTGCTTTGCGCACAAGCCGGTTGAATAAACCCAGCAGTTGCGTCGCAGGCAAATCCAACTCTTCAGCCAATTGCTCGATTGTTTTGCGTTGCAATCCGAGACCCAAAAGAATTGCCTTTAAGAAAAACAAAAAAACAATGTTTAACAACAATGATTATTTCTTAACGATTTTCGCATATGCTAAATTGCACTAATTTATGGAAACTGTCGAGTAATAAACATAAATTACATAGCAATTTTCATCTTACTTAATAAATGCAAAATAAATGGGACGAAATTGCTACCAGAAATAGTTTTTTTTACCTTTTTTTCAAGTATGATTTATATACTAATAAAAATCACTTAGAAATTAAAATTTAATGAATCTAAATTACCGCTTGAGCCGCTGAAAATTTGACATCGCCCAAATTGTTCAAGAAGTAAATCCTAGCCAATTGTGGAACGAGATCTCGAATAAAATGATGATCAGCTAAATTGTTACTGTACGATTCCAAACGTTCGAGTTCGTCAGGCGTAAAGTGAACGTCTAACACTGCTTTGCTCATAGCTAAAAAAAGTAAATAAATGTGAAAATTGAACTAACTCATGAAATATACTAAATGCAAAAAAATATCACTTACTAATTCCTGGTAGAACCATTTTGTTGTTTGTCAAAACACTTAGAGCAAGACCGGGAGAGTAATCTTTGAAGTCTGTCAATAATGATATGAACCTCCTTCGGAAACTTTTCCAGTACACCTCGAGCCAATTGTTGCTCTCGTCTTCTTCCAAACTGTGCAACATTATGCAAGAGCGTTCTCCAGTTATGTCATTTGATGATTGTCTATAATTGAAAGTGTTATAAATTTTAATTTCGCGTTTAGTTTGTCAGCGTTAAAACCGATCTTAATCATTTATTAAAATGTTACCTAATATAGGTTGGAACAAATCCAGATCGTTTCCAAAACTTGAGTAATTGTTCTGTGAGGCCAAAGGAAACGCCAATGTAATTCAGATTTTCAGGCCTGCGTTCACTCAGTTTTAGCAATAGCGGTGGCAATGAACTTCGAGGTTCAATCGTTTCTTCCAGGATATCAACATCTGTGACACTTTGAATCTCCGTTGCTGGTTCTTCTTGAGATTCGACTTCTTCATTGTTCAAATCGAAAATCTCTTGTTTATAATACTTCTTCAATAATGTCATTGCTCGAATTCCATAACCCATCTATAAATGAATCATTAGAGTGAAGAAAATTGTATACATTTCATTAGTTGGATTGTTTTCATTCTGAACTGGAAAACTTACGCCTTGATAGTCTGGGTGTGTAGCAATTCTAACAATTCGAGCACCACTCAAGGATGGAAAATTTTTGTCATTAAACTGTTGAGCCATCAGCCATGGAATCAAATCGCCAGCAGCGCGACGCCCTTTACCCAACCCTTCGTTAATTGTTTCTTTGCTGATTTCTCCTTCGAGACACACCTGAAATGTCATACTCTTTAAAATCATCTCATTACCTATGAATTTGTACTATCATTTGTCCATTTAAACAAAATCGACTTTTTAACTGATATAACTGAATCCTCCAAGCAATTTTACCTGCAGAACAACCAAAATTTCTGGCAAAGCTTTCTTATCCGGATTGACGGGTCCCAAAAGACAGAACAGATGATGAGCAGGTGCATCAGACATCATCTGCAGATCATTGGGACTGTTTTTGTAATGCGAAGAAACATACAAAGCAACCAGTCTTTGCAAAAACAGTTCTGATACTTTGTGATAAGAAAACAGCGAGTCTCTGAAATAAAATAAAAAATATATAATAAGTAAATTATAATGTTGGTTTGAATTTACTAATTTGGATAGAAATTTACCTATTGATGTAATATAAATCACAGTCTTCAGGTGGTGGACACCCAGATAACGCAGGAGCATGAGTCGTTGCATCCAAACATAACAAATCAGTAAGCCACTGTTCTATCACGTCCCCAGGACTATACCGAATTGATTCTTCCAAAGATAACTCTTCCAAACGTCTACCCAGAATCGTGTTCTCGTCTTTCTTTTCATTTTTTATTGTTCCCGGAGTTGTTTGAGTTCTTAGTTGCTGTAACAGTTTGAGTGACAGGGAACGGCCAGTTCCTTCGTAACCGTTTATAGTTGAGGAAAGGAAAATTAAATATGGTCCCAACATCGATTTCACATAAGGAAGGGGAATTGCTGCTGCTTCGTCAATAACTAGGAGTTCTGCTTGGCTCAGTTTTCCGCAATCAGTTGGATGGATGTACTGTTAATATTAAAAAATTGTATTACAGATATGAATAAACAAATAAAATGTATAAAACTTAACAAATAATTTATTATTATTATTATTTTGACATAAAAATAAAAATTTATGATAAAAATAGTTTTTACCTGGATAGTTTGTCGATGATCTCTAAAAACGTTGATGCGCACAGTTGCTTTGTTGAATTCAGGATTCGTTGACTGCACCAAACTGTAGTCAAGATGTTCTTGATAAGCTAAGGCATCGAACCCTTTGAAAACAAACTCAAAGAGAGTGTTCAAATTTTCAGGACTCGGACTTGAAATGTATATGTTGGAATATCCGAAAGCAACAGCTCCAGCAATGGCCAAACCCAAAGTGGCCGATTTTCCTCGACCTCTCGCTGCAGTCAGGGACACAGTTGTTCTCAAGGTCTTTTCAGAAATGGCTTCAATCATTTTCAGCAATGATTTTGCCTGAAATTAAAGTTAAATATTACATAAAATGAATCTTACTTGCTAAACTACGTTTGCAATTATGGTTTTTTAAAAACTTTTTAGTAAAACTTTTGAGTAAAACTTTTTACTCCATTTAAAAACATTTTACCTGATCGATAGTTTTGCAGCAGTTTACAAGACCGAACACAGGCTCGGTACCTCTCAAACTTTCTTTTAAAGCACCAAGTTCTTCTTGATCGGTGGAAACTGTTCCTTTTTGAACAAGATCAATTTTCAAATTGTTCGAAGAAATTGGCAATACTCGAAGTTGATCGTCAATCACAAGACATCTTTTGCAAGAAGCAAGTGACAAAATAAAACGCTCGTTGAATCTGCTGACAACGTCTTGGTGAGCTTCTGTTCGGAATCTTTGGTGGACGTCCATATGCATTGTATACAATTGCTTCAAGGAATTTATGTTTTGTAACAGGAAAACGATCACTCCACCTCCCTCAACTGTTTCAATTGTTCTGGCTAACAAATTCGGTGTCAGTGCTTCAAAATCCTATAAAATTTATTTTTATTTATTTATTATTAATATGGCAGCAGCAAAAGCTGATAATACATATATTTACAAAGATAAGTGTAAATCCATAAGAAATATAGAGATGATTCAATATTTATACATTTACCTATTTATTTTTTGAATGAAATTTTACACTTACTTGCAAAATGCACATCCCGTAGGTGTTACCCAAAATTTTATGAGTCTCATTGTAATAACAGTAACGAATGTTTGTTGACAAGACGAACAGTTCAAAAGGATCATCCTCATTGACGTCAATCTTTCCAGCTTGGGCTTTCTTTTGGAGCGACTTAGCTTTTTTCTTTCTGTGACTGCTAAATCCTAAATCTTTTTTGTAACACCAAAGCACTGATGGTCTTCCCTTGTAGATGGATTTTGATAAAAGATGATGGAGAAAACTACCTAAAAGTCAAAGTTATATTTGAATACAAAAAACTTAAGACTGACAAAACAAAAATCACCTTCCATCAAATAATAATCTGTTTTCTTAATTCAACAAAATTCTTACCTGATCACGAGCTTTTTCTCCAACAACCGCAAACATAGTTCGGTGGCCAAGAGCTACTCCATTTTCAATCAGAACTCTTATCCGATTATCTATCTTTTTTCGAACCATTTTTGTTTACAAAATTAATACCAACTTTGAATGTCCCAACAAATGTCAACCAAATTAATTTTCTCGTAACAGAAAAACACACCGAAACGTGTTTATATTTCTCACGTGGGTGCACCGAACCACGAATCACACAGATTATAGAATAGGAGAAACTCGTTTCAACAGACGGTGGCGACATCTGGATCTTTATCATAACTCGTAGCGCGATATTTGAATTACGAAAGTAAAAACCTCAGTTGATTATTTTATTAATTCTTATCTGAATACATAAAGTTGAATGCATAATACCTACATTATTCTTATGAACAAATAAATGATATTCTGAATGACTAACAGATGATAATTACGAGAAATACACTCAATCATTGGTAAACTTATGTCTCTATACTATTTTTAAGTCATCATATTTAAAAGGCACAGGGGTACAGTTTTTGTTATTTTACAATCTAAAAATTGTCCAGTAGGGTCGCAAGCACAAGACGCGCAATTATTTTCAATAACGGTGTAATGAATGCACGATTCCAAAGCTAAAAATACAAGTTTCAAATGTTATCATAAATAATTTGCAATAAAATCGCTTTTTAGATTAGAATACTACATTTACTTACATTTAACTTTTTTGATTATTGGATTTTTGTCAAGTTGCTCGGGTGTCATACATTGTATCTCCTTGCACACGAACTCTTCAAAATTATCAGGGAATTCACACAGTCGACATTTTTTTGCAAAGTTCAAATAAGTCCTCAGAGCTGTTTCATAGAACATTTTTTAAAACGACAATAATTAAATGTAAATCAAATTTCATACTTACTATTATCCAAGTGCTCGATGTTAGATTTTTCTCTTTGTTTTATGTCATCGTTGGTTGCATCCACTTTATTGTCAAAAGAAACCTGCTTGGGCTCGACTGTCAATTTGCAAATGAAACATTGTACATTTTATGTTACTTTTTTTAATATAGAAAAAATATTGATAAAAGTGAGCGTTATATTACCAAAACAGCCGAGCAATGTTAGAGCAACAAAAATGGCGATGAACATGATAGTTTTTTTATTGTAGGACGAGAGAAAACTTTGCTCTCCGGGAGATTGCTCTGAAACTACTGTCAATATCGCATTCATCCAAGCATATGCGAGCAGACTTTTTTCGGTAAAAGCTCTGAAGGAAATGATAGCACATTTGATAATGTATCGCGATCGTTCTCGGCTGGATGATTCTAAACAAACCAGCACTGTAATATTATTCAAATGAAAGCGCAATGATGCACGGAACATTTTCAATCGTCAAGCGAAACTAAAAGCGATCCGTTAAATAAAAAGCCACACTAGAAAACAAGTAACAAAAATAAATAGTCAGGAGGTTTTTTGGCATAGTTATCAAACTAGATTACTTTTTATTGAATTATATATAATTCGTTTTTGGAAAATATGATAATATTTATATATAATTATATATATTTATATAATTTACATATATACCTATGTATGTATAATATAACAAGAGATATATTTATATATAATCAGAATGACATGAATTCTATCAAATATTTTACCATTTTTTTGTTTCTATGATGTTGTGCATGTAATCAGTTATATTTTTTTGTTAAATTCGCATCTCCCAAGTAACAATCATTTATGAATGAAATTTTTTGTTATCCTTATTTTTATGTTTACTCTTATCCTTATCTTGGGTAACTGTCAAAGAAGCAGCAAAGCCGCGAATACACTCGCGTGCACGGTATAAACGTCTATCCTTAAAAAGCTTATTAATAAAAAAGGTACAGTCTTTTTCAACATTGACAAATTGTTACAGCCATGGCAGAGGAAAAGGGATAAATGTTGTTTCTTATTTATATACTTTTTGTATAGAAAAAAGTTGGATTCTAAAAAATTAATTTGACACGAAAGTTGACTGAACTAAAACCGAATTATTTTTTTGTAATTAATTCAACAATTGATTTTGAATATTGTAACCATACAAATGCTAGGACAGTAAAAAAAGTTGAGCTTTGTTTATAAAAGTTGAATGAAAAAATTGGCAAAATTGAATTAGTGTTTTAGTAAAATTATTGCGAAACAAATGTAACAAAAAGTGAGTGCAGATAAACGATATCTGCGAAAACTTATCGATAGCAAACAGTGAACCATCAAAAAAGCATAGAGCTTGGTTACAAAAATATTGACACATAAAAAAGGAAAACCAAATTGTCACCTTCGGTGAGCAAAATTTGTTGGTTTTGTTTTTTTCTTTTTTGTAATAAAAGGTCTGTGCACTGAAACAATTAGGTCACCTCTATACGTATAATCTCTCCGATTTGATTCCACCAATTCGAATTAATTTGATCGATGCAAATTGTTCATTTCCATCAGTTTTATTTTATTTATTTCTGCTTTATATATTTCTTTTTTCTCTCATCTTTCGTTCGACAGTGACAGATTGTTTTAGAGCAGTATATAAATGAGTGTTTCCGCAACTTGCCGAGCGTATTCGCGACTGACGCAGAACTAATGGAGCACAAAAAAATGCTCGAAAAGCAACGACAACATCGACTTTGTTTTTTTGTTACCTCCGCCGGTCGTTCGACCAGCACACAATTATTTGTTGATAACCATCTTTTTTTTTACTCTACGAATTAATCGTATAGGAATATAAGTCACAATAGCTGATTAAAACGACCTGTCGTTGACTCTATATCACTCCGTTAGGCAACTCAAGATCCAATATCATCACCCAGGACAATCAATATTTTTCGAGTGAAGAAAGTCGAACAGAATTTCAAAATATACCTCGTTGGAATTTTGATTGTTAACTCTGGAGAGATCCGAGAAAGTTCATTTTTAACGTTGATCCTAATCTGAACGTAGGTACCAATCAAACATTGCTCGAAAAAAATGAAACAATTTCATATCGTGTCAATAAATGACACAGAGAAAGAAAATAAACGCAAGAGCACGAGGTACTTTGACAAGCAACAAACTTTTACAAGGCATTCACCGTAAATTCTCATTCAGAACGCACGCAAACCAATATGCAAAGAGGTTTGGCAGCCCGCAAGTACCGTCCCAGGGACAACATTGGTATACCACAACTAATTCAATTCGTGATTCTGAAAAATAGACAATCGCTTAACAACCGGACGATACTTGCCGGCGAGCCTTAACAGCCGAAATTCAAATTTGAGATCCTTAGATCTTAAATTAGGTACATATAGCTACAACGTTCAAGGTACATTAATCACTACAACGGGTGCCCATCTCATTTTTTTTGTTCTGTATACACAACAAAAATGTATTTTTTCCCAAAATGTTTGTCTTATCTTTAGATGTTTTTGTTATCACCTTTGGACAGATGCGCTGTCTGAGATGAGAGACAAATGGAAATCTAAGAACAATTAAATTTGATACAAACATTATCATGAACACGCTGTACAGTGCATAAATTTTCATTGAGCAAATCCGATGATAAACGCGAGAGACAATTCAATGTAAAAATTTGAGCCTGTTCTTTATGTTCCAATTGACTGACAGTTAATTGTAACGAATTATCACGTTTTGGTACAACCAATGAACTACATCACATTATCGTGAAATAATGTGAAAACGCTCAAGTGACTGAATATTACGGACCGAGAATGAAACAAAACCGATGGACACGCGTTTGCTATACGCCCTTAAGTGTAATCACCTTAAGCAAAGCTTCTGGATGGATTTTTCTTAGTGTTCACGTGCAGAGTAACGCAAAGAACTCGCTCAAGTTGGAACCCGCTGCTGAGAGTCTTAGAATCTGATCTTACTTCTCGCGAGCTATCTGCTTTAGTCTGCTTTGTTCTGTTTTATTTATTTCTTTTATAGACGGAGGTTGTACGACAACATGACTTTGTTTGTCAAACTACTGCGTTAGTCTAGACACAAAACTAACTACTGAATACGTTTACACTTGAAAAGCCACTGTTTTATCACGACTTACAACTCGACAAACTTTTCTAAACGAAAAAAAAAAAAAAAAATGTATTCGTTGTTTTCAGCTAGATATCAGCAACAGAATTATTTACAGAGCTAAACATCATTGAATGTAGAAACGTTTCGATAAATCAGTCCTGCTTGCGTTCAAGCAACATTTTGTTTGAATTATAAATTTTTATCTATCCTAAAAAATGGGAAGATGATAGGGTCAAGAAAGTATACTAGATTTATGCATGAATATATTTTGTTTTGAAAACGAAAACGCGAGCAGAAGAGATTTCATTTTCGGGGAAAAAAACCAGGAGATAAAGCGGTTGGCTGAGACTGGCAAATTATAAATATAAGATCGTTCTGTAAACGTACTCAGCACGCAGCACATATCGTCTACCAACAACTCGAAATCACCGCCCTTAAGTTAATGATTCGTACATATATTTTGACAATCACATAACATCTGTAAAATCGTGGTTAAAATATTCTTCGCTTGGATAATGAATCCTGCCTAATTCAATATTTTATTTTACCTCTTTGTGTATTTTCTTTTCTTTTGTTTCTCTTGACCTATTGATTAACTTTCATTCACACTCACAGACGAGTATCATCGTGATTCCATTCCGTTTCTGTGCTGGATCAATTTAGTCCGCCTTTAATTCGTCATCAGTTTTGTCCCTGCTAAAGTAACATGTAATTTATTCGACAGTTGCGCAGTAAATCATACGGTGCACAGTGGTGGGTTTCGCTGCCATGTGCTCGTTTTCGGTGTCAGTGATGTTACGTGTGTTCGCTTTCGAATATTGCGGTACCAAATGGTTGCGACGGGTGATTGTCACCTTCACGGTTCCTGCAATCGACAATTTAATATCCAGAGTTATATTTAGTCGCGAGAGCGACGTCGCTAAACTCAGGAATGAATGTTAATGGTAGAGCTTGCTGATAGAAACGTCAGAATGATTAGTCAGGAATAATTTGATGTCTGATTCAAAACGGCGAATGCCTTTTGACGGAAAATAAAATTCATTTCTGTCTGTCGTGTGGTTTGGGGAGAACGAACTGAACCTCATCGGGGGCACGAAAGTCATGTTGTGGGGATGCGAGAAAATGACAACGCTGATAAAGTAACAGAAAAAAAGCTTCTATGTAATTGAGTAACTTTTTTCAAATAAATTATATTACATTAAAATATATAATAGTAGTAATAGTAATAATACCTTAGATCATATTATCATCCGTTGGTTTCGCTTTTAAAAAGATAACAATTCATCATGATTATTATTATTACACTGACGGAAATTGCTTAGCAATTTCAATATCTTATAAATGTATCTATAATAAGGCATAGATAACGAGATCAAACAAACAAAATGTAAACGTTTCCATTTGACAGCGGCAAATTTAGTGGAAATGAACGGAAAAGAAAGTAAAATAGATCATTGATTGTACTTTAACGGAATTGCGGAGCAATACCTTCTCTGATATCTTTGAGTGATGAGAGTGATGATATGGAAGGTGATTGGTACACGTTTGTCCGTGCTCCTGTTCCAGATGGCAACGTTGTGACTTTGGACCTGTCCAAACAAAACGATCGTTATACACTTTACATTTCTAGCAATTGTAAAAGCAAAAATAAAGCTTCAGATGTGAACCTTTGTTTACGAATTTTTTGGCTTCGGCCTTCATAAGAATTTGGAGCACCACCACCAGATGCGTTTGAGGTATATGGTGGTCGATGTGGCCGAGGACAGCCCTGAACAACAGGCGGTGATGGCACCGATGCATACTGCAACCTAGAATTCCTCTGGACGTCAGAATGCATCAATCTCATGTCTCCTAAAAATGACATACAAAGTTCAATTTAGTCTAAAATGACAATAAATTGTTTCAAGTACAATTTTCAGTGGGTTAATTAGTGTATTAATACCTTGTACGATATGGACACCTTGATACATTGGCAGTGGATAACGCGACTGGGCCTGGGCGTTTCGATCACCGCTGCCTCCTCCGAGCATCTCATGAGCCGGGGTTGGAGATCTGCTAGCCCTCTGGGAACTGCCGGGTGTTGATGCACGAACACCAGTTACGAGCTAGAATAAATAAATGAAAAATAAATTACTTCAATCGATTAGAAAGTCTGTCGAAAAATAAAAGTGATAAGAATTCTTACAGGAACATTTGGCCTGAAAATAAGATTCGGAACTATCGTAGGTGTCATGTATGTTCCTGGCGGCGCAGGTGACGTCCCGTTAGGGCCCACTTGATGTCCATAAGTCCCAGCACTGACCATTGTGGGCGGCGCGAAATTTCCAGAATTCACGTACATCAGTGGCACACTAGGCATCTGCAAATTACATTTAGGCATTGTCAAAACACTGTCTTCCAAATATAAGTTTCATTTGAAATTAGTCAAATAGTAATAGCAAAGTAATATAGACCTGGTTCGTCGTTGGCGTGCTTGGTGGAGTTGACATCCTGTACATGACAGGCGTCGGTTGTACGTTCGGTTGTCCTGGAGGGTAGTACGCCACATGAACTGGAGGTTGACACGTATATTCTCCAGGTGATGGTGTGACTGTTGGCACCGAGTTATAAGGTACTGGATAACTGCTCACGTAATTTGCTACAAATGCAAAAACAAAAAGAATGGTTAAACTCACAAAAAATTGAATGCTCCAAATCCAAGTTGCAACACATTTGCAAATACTCACAAGTCGTTTGGCTCGGAGGGGTCATCGTTTGCAAATTGTAAGAATAACTCGTGGCGAATCTTTGTTGCTGGTGCATCTGAGATCTATCTGATATATTCTGGTTGACAGGTATCGCTGTTGTTCCCGGAGGAGGCACAAAGTACATTGTTTGCTGGGGCTGAAATTTGAAAAGTCGATTATTTAGATATGCCGTCAGTCATACGTAAAATCGATACAGCTAGATTCATCAAAAACAAGAGGCAATATCAATAAACACTGACTGGCATCTGATTCGCTGACGATTGCCAATAACTCGTTTGCATCGCAGTTGTATTTTGAAGCGACTGATTTGTCGACGGTGGCGGCTGTGAGTACGGATTCGGAGGCATGGACTGACTATCGCCGCCAGCTCGTTGGTCGTAAATATTCATTCCCATAAAGTATCCAGATAAATCGATCACATCTTGCTGCAAAAACAAATGCCAGTTAAAATGCTGCACGTTTCAATTCAATTGGTTCATTTATTTTTATAAACTCACCGTAGTTTGAGGTACTGGACCTTGCATCTGAGGTACCGTATAATTAGCATAGACAGGATTCTGATTGTAGACAACGTCACCCTGAGCACTGCCTTGCATTGGTTGGCCCTGAGTAGTCGGGTGCGAAGCCATCATCACAGTTGGTTGCGCCATGGCAGGTGAGTAAGCACCTTGGTATGCTTCTGAGGTAGGTAAGTAGCTCGGGTACTGCGTAGGCGACTGGTTGTGACCGCATGGCTGCACCGTCGCGGTCTTGACTAGAGGTTGTATAGGAGGCGAGCTTTGCTGCTGCTGCTGCTGCACCACAGGAGCCTGCGTCTGAATCGGCGCGGTGGTCTGCACCGCTGGCGGAGGCGTGTACGGCAGACTCGGCGAGGTCGCAGAGTTCATGACACTGTTCGCGGGCTCGACGGCGGCGACCTCGTGAATCTTGGGTGGCCTCTTCTTAGCAGGACTACGAGCAACCTCGACGGTCTCAACTTCCTGCTCCTTCAGCTCCGAATTCTGTTCCTCCTCTTCTGGTACAAACATCTTCGGAGGATTGTCCGGATCGAACCGGTAGATGGAGCCGTCCGGGTTCACGTAGGGCTGGTTAGTCTGAGGGTTTATGATCACACTGCCGGGCGGCACGCTTGAAATACTGGTCACAGCCCACATGACGGTTTGGGTCGAATCGGTACTGATTTCTTGACTAGAGATCGTGTGGCTGCACGTTATGTGAGGTATCGGCGAAGGCGACGGAGACGGTGAGATCGTCGCATCGCTCCTTTGGCTCTGTGACTTGTAACCGCTGCTCGAAGGACTGAGTCGTGAACATACGCTGGCACCTGAATCTAAAATATTGTAGTTTTAGTCGTGAAGGGATAGGGTCATTGAGGATTCCGCAGCGCGGATCAATTTCTCCAATGACATTTTTGATTCCGAGCCAGAGTTTACTGTTTGTTTGAATTTTTCGAGTTTGTCTATTTTCTTTCCAAATTTCATTATCGATTTCCTCAACCGGTCAAAA
Source organism: Trissolcus basalis (assembly GCA_025266255.1). Taxonomy (NCBI): domain Eukaryota; kingdom Metazoa; phylum Arthropoda; class Insecta; order Hymenoptera; family Scelionidae; genus Trissolcus; species Trissolcus basalis. The sequence continues at coordinate 22,213 of JAAMPD010005207.1, forward strand.
CATTTCCAGTTCTACAATTTCATGGATTTCAAATCAAACTTTTACTAGACCATTATAACTTTATGAATTTGCAAAGTGAATCAAGTATGATTGAGTTGTAAATCAGAACGACGTTTACACGTCTAATACCGCATAATAAATTTGTAATAGTTCGTGATTGAATATCAGCGATTATGAAAAGCGCATCAATTATTCCGAAATATGACACAATTAATTTAGGATGAAAATTGATTTTTTACATAGCTGGAATATAATCTTGTTTGATCGGAGGAATAAGGATAATTGATAATTGAAAATTCACTTCTAAAAATAGTTTATCTCGTTTCACCTTGTTTAGTAAGTCGAGCCCCTGCGCTGTGCGTTGAAGTGACACTGTCGCCTCTCGAAAGCATTCCTCGAGTATATCCACCAAAACTAAAAGACTTGGACACAGACGGTCGTAAAACATTTGTGCGAAATGATTCCCTACCGTCACAAGACTCGCCTTTCGACAGCCTCGACGTTCTGTAAAATACCAATGTTCCAACATTATCGTATGTCGGGCGTATAAACCCGACGTATGTCATCCACATAAATGACAATTTTCGAATTTGTCTCAAATCATTCTCACTTAAAAAAAAAATTTTTTTTTTCAAATTTTTATCATCGTACTTCAAATGAATGAATAAATAGTTCAAACGGATATCGGATTTCATAACCGTTTTTTGTCGGACAAAAACTATTGATTATTATTCGATTACTATTTACATATTGATGTTTTATTAATATACTTGATATGTGTCAGACCAGAATTCGCTATTGAATATATTTCGTCCCGTTTTTGTTATCAGATCAATGCCTACCATAAGCTATTTTATCTGTCCCAACAGAATCATTTTTCACTTTTTTTTCGTACAAATTTTGTTCTTTTATATTCACAACTTGATTGTTAAATTTGATCGTTTCAGTATATTCTGTAAAAAGTAAAAGTATTCCATCAGATGTTTACCGCATTGAATCCGAGGGGTGCAACAGGCGGTACCGAGCACTCGCATCGGAGCTTTCGGAAGAAGACCAGTAAGGCCAAGAAGTGACTTCGCTGCTTTCTCCGCTGCTGTCTTTGAATATTCTTCTCCTAGCTTTTTCATACTCCTCTTCCCTCTCCTCGAAACTTTTGCTCCTTCGGCAGTAGTCGCCCGACATCCTGTCCGGCGATCTCAAATTGAAGCTGTCCTCAAACGAACTTGAGTCCCGTTTGAGAATACTTCTGCGCGGTTCCTCGGTGAGGATGAGGTCGTCGCGAATGTGCTCCTTAAAACGTGTGTCCGGGATGCGCATGTTCTTTGTGCGAGTCACGATCACACTGAGACCCGTCTGGTCCACATTGTGTTCCATTCCAAAATAGGCCGCTACTCGATGAACCAGCATCCTGTTGTAGGACGACATATTTGGAAACCTGTGGCATACTTTTTGACGATCCTTCGCAAAGTCTATCAAGTCCTTTTCTATTTTCAATAAGACTGTGCGATCTTTTTGGTTTCGGTTTATCGTTTCTGCTATGAACTGTTCTAAGTCTATACCCGTACTGTCTGTGTACAATTCTGTACTGCTATCTGCAAAGCACCAAAAATGATTACACTCACAAAATGATTTTTAAATCCATTCAAAAGTGGCATACAAATTTTATAACGTTTCTCTTTTTTTTCCATTTTGCATAGTTTTAACATAACTTGAGCGCTTAATCGGGCGTTAAACGTTAAAAGTTGAAATAAATTTTGGAATTAACATATTGTATATTCGTCGTGCATTATCACATTACATGAAAACCATCTTTAACGTAACGGAAATGTGAATATTTTTGCAAGCATTTCATACAAAACAGCTGTGATTTCATTATTTACTAAACGATGATAGCAATCTAAATGAGTCTAAGAGAAAACATTTTTTAACGTTCGTAAATCATGTTTATGCAAATTCTTTACAACTTTAAGTACAATACTTGTATATTTTTTTGGTAAATAAGTATTTTGACCTGATTATCGAAAAGTTTTACTTTAACATCTGATTTTATGTTCTTTCATGTTTTAAAATTTGATCTAAAGTATCTCATAATTTGTATTTGACTTTAAACGTCAAAAAAATAAATAAATTTAAAAAAAAAATAATGATAACTAATGGATGTAAATTAATAAGATAAACAACCTCGCGAAAGTGAAGGTGAGGCATTCTCAAAGCTGCCCTGCGACGAGTTCTGGTGTCGTAACTTCTGTCTCGATGTGGTCCTGTTCACCGACAGAGTGTTACCGCACTGCGACGAGCACTGGTTGTTGCAAACGTTGAATGTGTTTCTCCTCTGCTCGGACTTGTGCTGATTGTTCTGAGCCGCGCTTTTCGGCGAGTGTTGCGCATTTGTCTGGCCGCATTTCGACGGCGACACAGGCGTTTGCAGCAGATCCGACTTGTCGTTCTGATTGTTCTTAACGCAGTTATTGCACTTGGACACTGAATTCGAGCCATTGTTGACTTTACCGCGCTGGTTCTCCCCTTTGTTGTTGCCATTCGCCGACAGTGAATTCTTGGAGTAGTTTTGTGACGGACTTGATGGACCTGAAACATGACACATTTTTAATTACCGGTATCTCACGGACGCGCAATCTCCGATAACGTCCGGACGTTTGATTAATTTAATTAAACTTGAATGAGTACCATTTTTAGATGGAATGCGACAAGTGGGAGAAGTCGCAGAATTTCGCATTTGTTTGGGTGGCGATTGGCTGGTAGTGAGATTGCTATTTAGCATAGAATCGTTATTGTTGAGCTGTTTGCCGTTTGCGGAACTGTTCGGCGAGAGCGTGTTGGGGCTAATCTTCTTCTCGCCGTCCACAGACTGGGGACTGTGCGGCGACGATGAGCCGTTATTGTGGGGCTCGCGAGGCGGCGACGTCGACTCTCTCATGGCATGGCTTCTAACTAATAATTTCACTTTTGTATTTGCCTGCAAAATTAAGATCCAACAATTTTAATCTCCCCGTTTGATACATCAAGTTCTAACCCTTTGACCCACGACGGGACACGTTGATCCATTATCTTGAATTCGTTCTTGTGTGATTCCACTTTACATTTTTCTCACTGTTGTATTTTCACATCTAAAAAGGTCAAAGGTGTAAGTGTAAAAAATGGAGTTTATATCAATACTGTTAAAGTCAACCGAGTGGTTCCACTTTTAATATGAGTCCGCCATGTTGTCCCTGATGGGTCAAAGGGTTAAAATAGATGTTAAAAAATAATACGAGATCATACGGTATTTACTCTATTGCGATAGTTTTTATTTTCTGCATCCAACTTGTCAGGTGGGGTGGAAGGGGAATTGCCGATCGTGGGATTAGCATCTCCGTCTATCATATCCGATTTGGGGGCGCTCGAGAGGGCTGAACCGGAGCTGCCGACGACGAGACTTGACCTAGAGGATGGTGCCGAGGGCATTCCTCTGCATGCCACCACTTTAGGACGCTCAGGTCGATTTTGCGACCTGCTTCCTTTACGAACCACTATGCTCGGAGCTAAAACATCAAATACAAAAATACTTTAATATTAAATCACAATTTAAAGGGAAACAATTCAGATTCAAAATATCAATAGAATTTCGTCATTCAACTTTTTATGAGACGAGACTTTTTGTAGTAACATTTGGTTTGATTTTTTGGTGCTGGAATTGATTTGTAAATTTGTTCTAAATCGGCCTGAAGAAGACATCTACCTATAAGGTGACCCGAATATCCCGTGTTACGAATAAAGGGCGTAATTGCCGTACTAATTTATAGTCTTAAATGCGTCAGAGCTGGTGACACACGATATCCTGCGGCTGACATTTAAAACATCCGACTCAACCTAGTTGTTATTGTTTGCACGGAATTTTGAATCACCCACGTGCCGCGTTTAAACTATAATATTTAAACTATATAATATTGCTGAGGTATTAAAATTAAAATAAAATAAATTTAAGAGTTTTAGCAAGGGGTTGAAATGAAAATTAAAAAGTTCAACGGAAAATGAATAAACATACATGTTGAAATTTAATTCAAAATTGTTGATTCGTAAGTTCGGAGTGATTAAAATCGTAGTAATTAATCTGAGATTATGGTAATATCGATAAGTACATGTTGCGAACTTGTTAGCAAATTAGAACGTTTCGTTTTTTTGGTTTTAAGTTTTTTGGTTTTTTTTTTTTTAATAATGTGCGAAAACTTTTGAGCAACTCAATATCCATTTGATAACCACTCATAAAACTAATCAGTACAGCTTACAACTTGCTCATAAACTTTTAGTCCATTTTGCGAATTATAAACTTTCTCAACAACTGATCGAATTAAGTTCAAAGAATTGCGTTAACAAAATAACCTTTAAATTTATGCCATCCTACGCTCACAAAAATGGAGTGCTTTGCATACACAATTCATATTTTTAACCTGGTAAGACGAAAATTTCAAAAGAGTGAAAAAAAAATAATAACGCGAGATAAAAAGCGATGAAAAATGAAAAGAATTATGACAGCAACGCGAGCCGTAACTTTCGTCAAACGAAAAATAAATAAAAACATTTTTTTTTTTCAAAAAAAAAAAAACGCATCAATTTGGACCTGACGAGAGTTATGTTGTGATTATAAATGCTTTTGTAGGAAAGCCTGCTGAAAATTCCGGAGGTAAGATTCATAGCCAAATTTCTTTATTTATGTCTTCCGGTTTGGTACCTAGAACTGTCTGACTTTGCGATATTTCTTTGGGGGTTTTATTCTTAAAAGGGCAGATTCAATTTTAATCTAGAGCAGTTTTGAAATTGTTTCTAATCGTGAAAAAATTGTCACACTGATAAATTCAGTGTGACATTGAGCTGAACAATTTCAAACAATTTGAAAGTAAATTTGGTACGAACCTGCAATTATTTTCAGTTGAAGGTAACATCTTAACAACAATGTAGTTCAGATGCTAACGATTCGCATAAAATTTTCATGATCATAACAGTCATGGAAGTAACGATACACAACACTGTTATTCAAGTATCACAGCGATTACATGAAATCGTAGAAATTATATTGGCCAACAGTCTTTCTGATCGATTATCCACTATGGACAAATATTTTTGAATTAAAAATTAAACACACGGTAAATAAAAGCTACTTTTTTTCTACATCAATAGAAACCGATGTAATTTTCTTGGATGATTTTTTGTTTCCAAGAATGCTTGTAACAATCACGTTCATAAAATTCAGATTTCGAGCTGATTCGCACCCTAACGTGAGATGTCTGTTTTTGATATGACGAAACGGAACACGTTCGCATTAATGGAAACGTGTGTAAAAAAACGCCGCTATGAACTTTTAATTTTCTTTGGATTAGAAGTATTTGATATTGAACCACGTGTCGATGTTACTTCGGGATTGTAAAACTAGTACTCGAATGTGTAAAAGTTAGCGCTTACTTCAATAGAATTGAAGGCTACAATGTATAAGGTCAAAGTCAAGTCAATGGGATAAGATACTGGTTTGCATCAATAGTAACGAAATGTAAAATGATTATCATTTTTACGTACAATTTTAAATAGTATCGTAAATCAATTTGTATTTTAAATTTAACTTTCTCGAAAATTAACATTCTAAACATTTATTTCTGGAATTAAAAGATTATTTGAACTCGAATAAATTGGAATTAGCTTGAATTCGAATTTATAGTTTGATATTTTTTTTCTTACTGAGAAAAGAATTTCGGATTTTTTGTTACAGCGACATTGGTTAATAAATTTTGTATGAAAATAGCTCGGAGGAAATAATTGAAACCGTTCTTTATCATTAATATTCGTGACCGGAAATATTGCACGTGTGTTCTACATGATTTTCTTTAAATGATCTTGGTTGAAACACAAATCATGATTCAACTATAATCATAACCATGAATTCTGGCTCGGTGCCTAAAACGATTAACCCATGAATCCGCGAGTTGTTATGATTTCGTCAATATGTTGAACGGTTATTTTATTTTGATCTCACGATCGAATAATTGCATCGATTTCTCAGTATTGATCATTCCTGACAATTTCGGATTAAAAAAACACAAAATATTCATTTTCCTTCGAACATAACGTTTAATTATAAGCTGATCAAGAGGACAAAAGAACGTCTATGTTGTCTCTTAAATTCATTTTATCTCACTTTAATCGGAAATATGTATTCATAAAAAATTTTGTTCACCCACACACAAACTTGCGTGGGAGAAATGAATTCAGAAGAATGTATACGAATAATTGAAAACCGATCGGTCAATTGAAAACCTCGGCTATAAAAAATTGTGACTCACGAAACAAAAATGTTCATGATATTTTTGATTTTCGTAAGTTTGATTCATTTTCAATAAACGTGACTGGAAAATCAAATATTTCTGCTGTCGTCATTCGTTTTGTGTACAAGAAACCATTCATGATATGTAAATTTCATTTTTTTTCAAACCAAATGAGAAAAAATTTTCATAACCAACAGTTCTCTCTATCCTTTGATTCAAAAAAAAAAAAAAAAGTTACAAGATCAAATTCTCTGATAATTTTTCTTTGTTTCTCGATTTTTTGTTGTTTTTTCAATGTAACATTGAACAACAAACAAAAATAGTAAATCAAATCTTGTAATTCGTTCATTGTTCAACGATGGTCACAAAATGAAAGCGATAAGTTGGTTCATTTACTTTTCGACAAATAAAAACGCATGTTATCAGCACATCAAAATTCAAACTCTATCCAAACATGTCGATAAGTTTCTTTGTACTCCCGCCGTGAGTGAGTGAAAAAAAAAGGACACTGCGCGGTGGTAACGAACTCATCACGTATCCAAAAGCGTGCGTTTCCCTTGAACTTAAGGTTTGCGTAAGAACTAGAGGGAAATAGTAGGGGATTAAGTGGCGATCGGATTTTTTGACGCGAACCGGCGCGTTCCAAGTCAGCCTCGACGAGAGACTGAAAATGAAAACTCGCCAAATCCTAATCGCGGACTGCCCCCGTGCGCCGGCGAGAGCACGCGCGCGCGCGATACGTGCCCACGGAATCAGGGTCTCCATTTAACGGGTGCTTTTCAGCTCAATTTTTCGTTTCACATTTTACGCATCCATTTTCAAAACACCATCCAATAACTTATCCCAATTCAATTGTCATTAACAAAAACAAATGACTCGAAAATTGATAAAAATTCATTTTTCTGCAAATTGTCCACCAATTGTTTTTAATCAGGCTTTTCAAAACGTTTTACCAGATACAAAAAAAAAACTAGGGGC
>JAAMPD010005338.1:8587-53974 GCA_025266255.1 Trissolcus basalis
GACAATCAGAAAAAATCAGATTTTCACTTCGGCAATGATTAATTTTTTTTACATGTTAATTTATTATTCAAATAGAATGTTCAATCATATTAGAACAAAAATAATATTGACTTTTTCGTCCTCTGATTTAAATCAATAATTATAAAACTGTAAAATGGCCCATTGTTGGGCTCTCTCCCCTAAATTTAAAATACATTTCAAACAAATATAACACAAAAGGTACGCTAAAACCGAATTAGGTACGTTTACCTTATGTTTCCAATTGAACTTTTTTACATTGTAACAATTCATTTTCAGAGAATCCAACACAAACGAAACGCATCTTCCAAAAGTTGCCGGCCCAGATGCGTCGTCGTGTGATGTCACACAATGCGAAGCGTCTACCTCGTCACCTGCGTGAAATTCACATCAGACAAATGGCAAAAGCTGGACTGCCTCCGAAGCAGAAGACGCCCTCCCGAAAGCACCGCAGGAGGGCTCGCAACCTGCTCGCAGAGTACAATCGTCGACAGCAAAAAAAGTTCTGGCTGGAGACCCATATCTGGCATGCAAAAAGGTTCAAGATGATTGACCGGTTCGGATTCAAGATCCCTCTGCACTCGAACAATAGGTGTTTCAGAGCCAGCTACAGAGCGATCAAGGACCACTGTCTGTTACAGGACCTGTCTTACTATACCTGCGTCGAGCTAACTGGACCGATGAAACTGTTAGTAGACACATTAAAGCACCACTGTGATAAAATTGGGAGTATAGCTTCCATGAATCTAGGTCAGAGGGAATTTTCAACGATGTTTTATCGGTACCAGAGTTACCCGAAGGATGCCCTGGGGAACGTTTACTGTTTGTGGAATCCTTCAACCGAGGAGGAGAAATGCTCGAAAAGGTCCCTCTGGATGTGGATCCATCCTGCTATTTATAACGACGTTATAAAAGAACTGATCTCAAGTTTTGAGTTCGTTATCGAGTGTGGCGAAGAGGAAGAGATCAAAGAATTGGAGGCCGAGTTGCGAGAGAAGGCCTGGGACGATGTAACTGAGATGCCCCCGATGTTCGAGTTGCTGAAACGAGTCAAGACTCCGGTTTATAACAACGCGAAAAACTGTCAGATGGTTATACTGAAGAACAATTTGAATCGGTTTAGACTTTGTGGTCCTTTGACCTTGAGTATCTTAAACGACGCACTGAGGTGTCCCCAATTGGGGGGAGAAAAAGCTGATTCAAAAATGGAAGTTGAAAAGACGTCTTGGTTTGAGAAATATTACTCTGATGATAAAAATGTTCAGAGTTTAGAGGTACAGAAGAAAACTATAGAATCTTTGAGAAATTTCAAGCCAGGATTTCTTCCTCCATACATGGTCTTGGGACTGACAGTTTTGGATCCAAGGTTTTATTTGCCATTGAAGAGAGAGAAGAGTTGTCCTGAGGAAAATAAAGACGAGAGGCTATTGCAACCTCCGGCGATGGGAAACAACAGTCCACTTTGGTTCAAAGAGATGAGGGATGCTGCAACAGAAGAATTTGTTCCTTCTTGCGAAGTGAATAAAATAAGAAGTCAAAACCTCGTTCCTGGAGTACAGAACGACGATTTGATCTCTCAAGATGTGATGAGAAAAATTCCTATTTTGTTGCTACAAAAGCTCGGAGTCACGGGATTATCCTTTTTATCAGACAAATCAAATGGTAACGTTTCCTGAAATACAAATTATAATTAAATTAAATACAGTCAAATTAATATCAAATAAAGTTTTGATTTACAAATATTTTTTTACAGGATTCGGAGCTGGTGTTGATGTCATAATTCCAGCTGCTTGGTCCATTCCATTCTGGACAGCTTTTATTTACCGTTGCGCAAAATCCGGAGGTCTGAGGGAATCGCTGATGGCCTGCTACGAGTCCGAAAATTTATTCACACCAGAGTACTATCACGATCCAGATACGGAGGCTGGCAAAAGAGAAGCCAATTTGCTGAAAAAAGAGCTCACTGAAGCTTACTTTCGCCGACCACCTAACAGGAGGGTTAACTTCGTGAAAAATAAGGTCGCAGAACCATTCTATTGCAACTGGAGTCTGTTAATCAAAGAATGGACAGGAAGTTCAGATTACACTGTCCACAGGAACCTCTTAAATCTGAGAGCACTACAAGGAAATTTGCTGGGGATGAAATGTGGGTTTCCTGACTTGGACGCCGACAGTCATTTTGAAAATTCCCTTATTGCAGTAAAAGTTACCATGGTAAATGGAGGTACTCCGAAAGACTTTGCGATGATCTGTCTACCCAGCTGCTCAGACAGACAGATGTTTAAAGATACGAAAAATTGGAAGGGAGTGATGCAGAAACAGAGCTGCGATCATTTTGAGACGAAACGAATGAAACTAAGGCAGAAGCACCGAATGTTTTTGAGAAGGCTCAAGAGAAAAATGATTCGAGCTCGGAAGCAGATCAGGGAGATGAATTTGCACCCACAAGTAATTCAGAAACTTGTTAAGTCAGTGCGTGCAGAATACGCCCAAGTGGCGAAAACCCGTATTGAAGAGCATGCAAAACTGATGACTTCGATGTACCTGCCCGATACGAAGTCGGTTAGATTCCAAGGCGACAGGGAGACTTTTGGATTTGTTACCAAAGGTGCTTATTGTTATTCCAACGCGATTGGTGTTGGAATTGGATACGTCGTGGCGAAAGTTTTGGCTCAGATGATCGTCAGGGGAGACGGAGGTTACGTTCTCGTGCGTAATACAACTTCGAAGATGTACAGATTGGCGAGGATCGCCACTGTTCTTTAAATTTGCGATAGTTAATCAACTATCGTAACTATCGTAATATGATTACGTACCAAACTACGTAAATCATATCATTACAAAGAAGTCAAGTTTTTGAGTAATAACACATTGTAATATATTTGTTACTTTTTTTCAAAAATAAAATACAAAATCTAATTTCTAATTAAAAATATTTTCAAGTTTTATATTTGTCTTATGCAAACAAACTCGGATGGAGGTCTTTTCGCGAAGGATAACTGGATTGAGTTCCTCGTTTCATGACGGACTGCGTAGCGACTGCAGAAGCTTTCTCAATTTGTTTATGCAAAGGCAAATTTGAGTGGTAGGCTATGAAGTATGCTAGTGCTCCTAAGAAACAATCTCCAGCTCCCTGAAATTAATTCGTTTCATTTTCCATAACGAGAGAAAAAATTCATTTTCATAAACAAAGAATGAAATTAAAAAGTACCGTCGTATCCACAGATTTCACTTTCGTCGTTTGTACGTGTTGAGCAACTTTGTTTTCAGGGGTTGCAAACACAACGCCCAAGGCACCAAATGTGATAATCACAGTCTTGCAACCAAGCTCGAGAAACTTATCAACCGCAGCCTGTGCGTTTGATAAAGTCAAAGGTTGAACACCAGTAATGATTTCAGCCTGAAATAGAATTCAACATTAGAAAACGTCCAGAATTTGAGAAATCAAAAACAAACGTGATAGAATAAAATGAAAATGTTGCAATCACCTCTGTTTCATTTGCACAGAAAATGGAACACAATTTAAACAGCTGGGGATCTATCTCGGATATTGGTCTTGCTGGTGCAGAATTGACAATGGATATCCCTATGAATAAAATTGAAATTCAATATCATGAAACCAATCTGAAATTCAATGCGTGCGAATGAAATATTTACCGCTGTTTTGGTAAAGTTTGAGTGCGTGTAAAGTCGTATCGAAAGGTGTCTCAAATTGAAATAACAAAACTTTGCACTTCTTGATTTCTTCGATAGCCTTATCCACGTCTGTCGGAGATAAACGCATGTTGGATCCTGGCACTATCACAATATTATTTTCTCCTGAAAAACGATATTTTGGTTGATTATCATTTCGTAATCTAACTCTTGGATTAATCCGATTAATTAATTTTCGATATAACTTAAGTACCATTATCAGCAACTGCAATTTGTGCGATACCAGAGTGGATACCATCTTCCAATTTGACATACTTGACATTGACATTCTCAGATTTTAATTTATCCAGATATTCATGGCCAAAAGAATCGGATCCCAACTGAAATCAAATCGCACATTTCTTTTAAAACATGTTATTTTCTTTTGTAATTTTAATTTTCGATTAAGTATAAAATTTTCATACCGAAGCAAGGAATAAAGTAGATGCTCCAAGTTTGGCAGCGGCAACACATTGATTAGCACCTTTTCCTCCGAACCCCCGCTCAAATGATGAGCCTTGGATTGTTTCGCCTGGTTTTGGCAAATGCGGAGTGTATCTGTTCACATCAAACACAACACTTGTAGTAATTAAAAAATAATTAAACTTTGCATGGTATACCCAATTAGCTCTTATACTTGTTAATGGACTTGGAAAGTTTTTTCAGAAATATTTAATATTAGATTTAATACTATAGGAAAGTATGAAATTTGGGTGTTTTCGTTGTTTCTGAAAAAACGAATTTACTCACGTCACAAAGTCGATCATGCAAGATCCAATGACCCCAACGTCACAGCTTGACATCGCTAAAATAGTCTCCTTTAAAATAAGGTTTAACCGCAGAACATAAACAAGACGTTACCAGGAGATGTGAAAGAAATAGAACTGTTACAGTTTCAGTACGTAGGATATATTTCAATACTTCAGATCAATAATCACAACAATAATGCAAAGTATTGCATACTGCGATTAGATTATTTACACAAAAAGTCGATTTTTCAAACACTGACCCCACGATGAATAAAGTAATAAGTATGTATGTACGTGTCGATGACGTGAGCACAAAAATACATTTCAGATAACGAGACAAGATTATGCAATCATGCGGACGTACGCGTTTGACAGTAACATAACTTATGTTGACAGAAAAAAGGAATTCATGAATCCTTTCGTCAGCGAGTGTGCTTTAAAAATATTAACGCCATCGTATGTTTCAACCCGGCAAGCCAATGCGCAACTCGCAACTCCAAACGTCATGTCTTAGGGTCAATTCATATGAAATAAATGCTCTAGCGTGTCGTCCACCAATTGCAAGGTACAACTTGGGAAACAAGTGACTAATTTCAAAATCTATAACGATTTGTGATTCTCGACAAAGTTATCTCTTGATCTCCACATTGTATGTATGAAAAATATTATAATTTGGTGGATGATCGTCAAGAAAAAACGATGGACTGTAGAAAGAGATCTAAGTTGCTATTAATCGTACACTTGCTTTTCTCTTCTTATTCATAAAAGTGTTTTCTATTTGATTTGCACCGACAAAATACTTCTAAAGGCTGTTATTAATTTCAGTTGTTAAATTAACGAGCATTTAGTACACTGCTCAAATTTTACATTGCAAGATGTTAGTTTATCTGAGCGGCTAAAATAACGTGCTAGTTCAAGGTACATTAAATATGATTTGTCATTACCACGCAAGATAGAATTATCACTTTTAGAAGTAAACCTTAATTTCTATTATTATTCCTGTTTTGCTTGTGTTATCTATTTTATCTCGGTTTGCCGTTTGGCCGAGCTTTAGCAGTATTTTGTGAGCGCAATAGAATTTTAGATTTTTTTTTTCTGTGTTTGTTTTATTTGGTTTATGTAGCTCTAAAGAAATTCTCGCGGAACTTTCAGACGAGACGAATTTGGAAGTATCTTCAAGTGTTACTTATTTGTTACAAGTTAGCGCTGCAATTTGGAATAGCATGTCGCGACGATTTTGCGTCTATGACGGCTGCATGACTCGTTCCAGGAATTTTTTAATATCTTTCATCTCCTGCAAAATCAAAATAAAACGTTTCAATTTGTCCGCGTTCAAAAATATCGGACAACTGATATTGATGCCAATGCCATCCTTATATGTACTTGTTCGGTAATACACTGATTGACAGAAATGGATACAAACCTCTTCGGATGATGTGTGCATTAATTCCCGATATGTTTTGAACTCCGTCTGTGTCATAAATTGTTTCAGAATGGTCGATGTCATTTGACCCCATTTGTACGGAACGATCGGATCATAATCGCCGTGACATTGTAGCAGAGGTGTGTTTTTATTGCCTATTGCTGCCTAAAAGGGAGAATAAATCATTTTCGTTCGTCATGAGATGGTCAAAGACAAAAATTCATTTTAAAAATTAATTTATTTAGATTTTGTTTACGAACTTGAGGGAATTTCTGGTGAAGGGGGATCCAAGCAGAGAGTGCTATAACACCTGCCAAAGGTTCAGTGTAAGTTAAAGCACTGTAGATAGCCAATGCTCCACCTTGAGAAAATCCTCCTATTGCTATGTTTTTCGTAGGGATTCCTGCAGCAACCTCGTCCGCAATCATGGAATGTACCATTTTTGATGCTTTGATTATACCCTCTTCATCTTCCGGGCCACTCGGATCCAACGACTTCAAGTCAAACCTAAAATTGTATGAAATGAATTTGACATTGTTCCAGTTTCAATATTCGCGGTTTTAATTTCTGTTTGATAACAATGTAAGCTCTCGTTGAATATTTTTAATAAGCATTTGCGTTCGAAATTTTTGCCAGCAAAATTGCAGCGCAGTCAGGTAAGTTTAAAGTACGATGAAATGAAAACGACTAAATGAAGCCCCGGATGCAAATCGTAGGTCGTCCTTTGAACTTGTTATCATGAAAATTGAATTTGAAATCACGCGAAAAGGGAGATTCGGATTCAATGCATCGGTTGAACGCAAATTCAGAAAATTAGCGGTAAAGAAAGAACATTATGGTAAGTTATAAATGGAGCCACTCGAGTTAGCGATGCATCATTGTTATGTGCATCGATAAGCAGATCCGTCAATCATTCAATAGTGAAAGTAACAGAATTATGAAACGTACTTTTTTTTATTCCACAATGCGTTATCACGCTTACATAATTTTACATTTTTTTTTTTTTTGGTGCGTTTGATAAAATAAAAGTCGAGTCGTTCAGTGACCTGACGTTTATCATATTGAAACCCAAAAATAATTGTTTGTTACATTTTAAAATATCATACTTCTCAAATTGCATGAAAAATAATTGTATTTTCAATCTATTTTAGATCATTTTTTAACAAATTCTAATACATCCTTCGAAATATCGATCACTTGCACATTCCAACCGACACGATTTTCATCGATTCTACAATTGCAAATAAGGATTTTTCATAATTTTGCTTTTTTCTTTTGGTGCGTTTGATAGAATGCAATTCGAGTCGTTCAGTGACCTGACATTTATCTTATTGAAGCCCAAAAAATGGTTTTAGTTACATTTTAAAATATTATATTTCTCGAATTGGATGAAAAAGAATTGTATTTTCAATTTATTTTTTAGATCATTTTAAAAATTCTAATACACCCTTTGAAATTTGAATTTCAATTTATATTCAACAATTGGTTCCCTGTAATGAGAGATTAATTTTTATATCATGTCTAAAATAAGTTCGGAATGAATTTAAATAATTGATTCATTCGTGTGCGAACCAATGATAATTCATTTGAATTTAAGTCGAAATTTGTGCTCTGTTTATCTTACTATTTACATTTTCATAGACGTTATCAAAGAGATCTTTTTTTTTACAATTGTGCACCCAAAATAAAAACAATGATACAATAATGAATAAATAATTGAAGAAATTGAATAACTGATGTCCGAATGATATTCACTATTTAATGCTATTTTTGCAATTTCAATCAAGTTGCAATTGTTGCAATTTTCAATTTCCACACCGGGGAGGAAGTGACATCGATAAAAGTTCAAACCATAGCTAAGATTAAGTAATAGAAAACACAATGTCATCACATTAATTGTCATTTTTTTTAATTTCATAAAATTTCTCATCAAATAAACGACATCATCGTTTGCAATCTACATTATTTAATCTGACCACCAACATTATCTGATACTAGAGAACAAAAATCTTAGAATCACCGATGAAATATTAATTTAACGAAGCCAACTTGTATCATAGAACGTACTGTACGACCATACCTAACTATTTGCTGATTAAAAATTTACATCACATACAAACTTCCAGCAATATCTTTATCACGTCAACTGCGTTTCAAATTTTGTTATAAATAAATGTTGCTTCTGACATTTATTTTGCAATTTTTTTTAAATATAATAATAAAAATCTACACGAGGCAGCTTGAACAAAATTGAAAATAGAACTTGATGCTTACCAGGACGGCATCTTGTATCCGACGTTGAGAGTAACAGGCATGGTCGGTCTGAAACAAGAAGAAACGAGTTTAATTAAGAAAGGCACTGAATCAAATCGATAACTCGAATAAACTCAAACTGCAAATCCTGCACATCTGTTCAATCGAATTGTCACACTGTTATTATTTGAACTTACGCAGTTGGGCAGATGACCTTAACGTGCGGAGGACGTATGGCCACCAGCGAGTTGGCCCAGCCATGCCTAAAAAAAGAGACCAGTTGTCAAATCAAATCCTAAAGACTGTCACAAAAAAAATGATAAATAACTGAAATAAACACTCACCCTGTGTCACCAAGTCCATGGAAAAATAGTAGCTGAAACAGTAAAGTTCAATGGGTCAGCTGTCAAAGGTTTGTTGAAATCTGTCGAAGGTTACATTTCTAAAATTTAAATGCAAAGAGTGCGGGAAGAGTAAACAGAATATTAGGACGTGAATTTGCGTGCAGAGAGTTGTGTGACACGAAAATCAGTGGTCATGTGAATTGTGCAATGAACTTGACTGGACGAGGCAAAAGTTGCATACGAACCGTGGCTGTGTGCTTGGCAGAGGCGGCGATCACAACTGGACTCGTCATCTTACGACGATTCTTTTGTCGTGCTACAAAAGTACGAAATACAAATGATCAACACCGCGACTGGAGCATGCAAATTTATAAATGACGGGAAGACGTAAAACTCGTTCTCCCCGTCTCTGTCGCTCTCGTGTGCCGCCCCCTACAGACGTTGCTCGCGCGCTCAAATATTAAAGTCCCCAAGTCGGCCGCCACGCGTGACGCGTGGGACGGCTGTTATAAAACGCGCATGCCTTTTCGATAACTCGCACATTCTAACCGACGCGATTTTCATCGATTCAACAAAACTGCAAATAAGGATTTTTCATGTCAAACCTTGTTCATTTCCCATCACTGCATTTTTTTGCACTAAATTTTGCACTAAATTGATGTTTAGATAAAAGAAAACAATTTTTTTTTTCAAAGTGACAGTCTATCTCTTTTTTAAAGAATGCAGAAAGTTTTCTTGTTTTGAAGATAAGGAAAAATTTCGACTGAAATTGGAAATGTAAACGACGTTTCCAGGACTACCGATGGTAATTGATTTGTTACTAATTTGTTGTATTTTTGTAAACATTGTAATCAAGCTGTCAAATGTCCTGGAAAACGCGCATGCTTTATTGTTTACGTTTTGATATCACACGGGGAAAAACATATTCGCGATGTCGCTGTGATATGAATTATAGTGGTCAGAGGAATTTATAAATATAAAATTATTTATAAGTGCCGTAGCCTAATTTTAAACACGCCTTCGAGCATTTTTTTATCGGTCTAAAATAGTTCTCAATTTATCGATCAGACGGTATAGAACTTTGGACGTCGTTTCTAATTAAAAAAATTGCGAAAAAATAAAAATCAATAAAAAAAAAATCGGACTGAATTGTTTCCTTGATAATTTGGTAAAAGTTCTATAGATAATAAAGTAAAAAGTGCTATTAATTTAATTACATTTCATGCCACCGAAAAATTGGCAAGGTATGAAATTATTAACATTATTTATGAACGTAGCTTTCATTGTGACATCAAAAATTTACAAACAAAACCAAATTTGGTATTGTAAGTGCACGTAAGCCGAATTGCAACACTAGTTTGATCAACATTTTAATTCTAATTTCAGAAAGAACACTTTAGTAAAATTACCGAAATTACGACCAGAGAATTAACGATTATTTTATATTTTACTCGTGGAGTTTTTTATTATCTCGCTATTCTAAAGATTTGAAAACATCAACCTCATAAAAATACATATATATTCACTTATAAATATCTTATTTGTATTCAATCAAAAACAAATGAGCTTTGTTACAAACTCATCAATATGGAATGAATTTAATTATCGGGCGTAATCAACGCTGGACTGTTGTTGTCTAGAATCAACATCTGATCATTGCTGTTGCTTTTATCGTCAAACTCGTAGTCCTCCTCATCCATCGACAGTTGAGATCCAGTCTTATATTGGAATGCTGATTGAGAAAGGTCAACCTCAACTGGGAACAAGGTCACTGAAGCCAAAAGGTCCCTGCAGTTCGCATGGTACTCGGCCAATCCAGCAGCAAACTTTTGCAGCTGCCAGACAACGTCCTGGACGTGCTTGTTGTCCAGCAACTCGAGTTTAACCAAAACGTCAGACCTCAGTTTCGCAAACTTGACTCGAGCGTCCTGTCGACACCGGAGGATCAATCTGTAAACGTAATTGCCAGTCTCTACACGGTACAGTGGCTCTTGCAGTGCAGCGTAACTCTGTTCCTCGTCATCGAGTTCTTTAACTTTCAAACAGTACGACAGGTACTCAAATTTTGCGTCAGCGTATTTGCTGATTGTCAGCCGGGTGTCTGGAATCGCCTTGTGCAGGTAAGTTCCCAGGTCGCTGAGAATTGGTTTCAGAGACTTCAGCATCTGAACTCCGAACTTCTCCATCTGTCTGTGCTGTTCTCCAAATTGTCGGAAGGCCTCGCTGGCTCGCGGCTGTGGTTCCCTGACACCAATCGCAGCAAAGGCGTCTCCAAACACTGTTTCGTTCATGAAAATATTCAAACGAAATTAAAGCATAGAAACGTTGTGAATGGAATAGCTTTTTTAAACCGTAATGAATAGAATTATGAATTTTGAAAGAAAGGTCACCTTTGTAAATTTGCATCAAGTCAAAGAAAGCGTGCAAGGTGGCTTTTGCGTGAGTCACTAGACCGCGATACAAATTTTCAGTACGTTGCAACGCGTTGAGCCTTTGGACAAGTGCGTCGTTACATAATATGGCTCGGGATAAGCCCAAGGCGTCGGCTGTTGCACTTCCCATCTCTTCTACCAATTTGTGTTTCATCTGAAAAGTATCACAAGAACAGTCAACCAAAACGTCCAATTTCATTCAACTTGTCAATTGGTTTTGGTATGCTCGTACAATTTTGTACAATAAAACGTACCTTCTTCGACGCTATATCCATAGCAATATTTTTCAGAGTTAGATCTAGAGTCCATCCCTGACCATGATCAGTTCGCAGTTTATTGTAATTGATGGCAACTTCTTTCTCACAAGCCTGGATCATTTTTGCAACCTCGACTTTTGTTTTTCCTTTGACTGCTTGACCGTTGACAGCCACCAGTTCATCTCCAGCTTGGAGGGTGCCGTCGATAGCTGCTGGTGTGTTGTCAAAAACTTGAACTATGTATAAACATGGACAAAGAGGAGCCCCCCCTCCGACACTGATGCCTATCAAATTGCTTGAATCTTTTTGGATCACTACTCTTCCAGATGTTATTGTCATCCCCCTAGACGAAAAATAAAAATTTTCTGCTTAAAATTCAGATCTTACTTTTATGCATAAAAGTGCTATTCTTATAATCAATATTAAAACATCTATGAGTTAGAATATATAAAACAGGAAGCTTGTGAAAACAAACAACAATTTTTGGTAAGTGACAGTAAATTTTCGGGAAACAAAAGTAATCAAATAAAGCAGAACAAGCGACATTTGCAAACAATTGTAAATTAAAAATTGCACACTAATGTGAAACATCCAAAAGTTAACTTACAGTCTTAAAACCGTAAAAGGCTGTAAATTGTAAAAGTTTATAGTAATGTTGAACGAAAAGCACGTCATCACAGCTGGTACATGACTTCAAATTGTTAATTTCTGAATTTGAATTTTACGTTACGTTAGCAATACCAAGGACGTATTGCTAACGTTGAATATCGTAGATACAATTTATTATGATACTTAAAGTTAACAAACTGAAACTCAAATATCAGTTTTTGTAGACACTGTATAAATTGTCAATGATATTTATTTGAAAAAAAAGTGGATGAATATTCAAGCAAAATTTTGCATCAAAGAGAGTTCATCTTTATTTCATTTCCAACAACTAATTTTCGTTCGGCTAATTAAAATGATCCGATTGTCAATTGAAATTACTTTGTTCGAACACCTGTTCATCTGAATGTAAAAATCGCTGATGATTAATTCATGAATTTTAATTTCCATTGTAAAGTGCTGGGTGGAAATAAAACTTGAAAAAAAAGTCAACTTACGCTTGCAGCATGTGTTGCTGTAAAAGGACGGACTGATCTTGGGCGACCGTCTTAACGTCCGGTCTAAATTCCAAAGCAGCCAAATAACGACAAAATAATTGAATAACCAAAAGCGCAGTGCAGAAACGTGTCAAACATTTTTGTTTCGCACTTTAAATGAACGGAAAAATAACCGTGCGTACATGCGGTCCTCGGGGAGTTGCGAGCTGCTCGTCATCGGGGCAACCTCGTCCAATCTGCACATAAAACTAGACATTTCTTCAGCCATCTGTTCGGAATCTTGACTCACATGCATACAAAGAGTTACGAACAAGTGCAAAAACAATAAATTGTAAATTGAAAAACAAAACAGAGACAAGACTTTGAAAAAAAAAAAAAAACAAATCTAGCTGTGTTGATTTCGTTAGACAAACATTTTATCCTCCTCGAAGAAAAAGTCGTCTTCGTAGTCCGTCATGGTTGGTGGCTTTTAAATACTTTCTGGTCGCTATTTTCTGACAGATCGTTTTCGAATTGAGACCTCTCGTTCCATCAAAACAATCCGGTCGACATATTTTGACAGGTAGCAGAACTAAAACTCAGTTCTCAATATTCTCTCTCCGATGACAGCGCCACCTAGGAACCTAGAATTAATGATTTGTTTACAATTTTACTGACACAAAAATCAATAAAGTTTAAAAGATCTCATGAATGAAAAATAAATAGAATTATCTCAGTTAATTAAATTATGTCCAATGTAAACAAAAACAAACTGTGAATATTTTCTGAACGTATCCACAAAGTATTTAAAACTGCGGGTGGTTTCAGAAATCAATTATCAATACAACATTGTTTACCCCAATTAAACAATAACTAACAAATTCAACATCAAAATCTGATCTTTGGGGATTGAGTCTTTTTTGAATTTGTTATTTTTTTTCGTTGTCGACCAATCGCAATCGAGAGCGTGGCCGAGATCACACTGCTGACACGATTTTTCGTACATAACCTCAAAAACGAATCAAAACAAGAGTGACAACTAGCCGAAAAGTACTGGAAACGTCAGAGTGCAACACGTCAGTTGCGCACAGTCACGATCACACAATTAACCAGCAAAATAAGTGATCATTCAAATTTGATTAAAAAATGTCTGACATAGGCAACTGGTTTCATTCGTTGCCGATTTTCACAAGGTACTGGCTGTTATGTACTGTCGGACTAACTTTGGTCGGCCGATTTCAGATCCTAAGCCCGCAAACGCTGA
This sequence comes from Trissolcus basalis, assembly GCA_025266255.1. Classification (NCBI taxonomy): domain Eukaryota; kingdom Metazoa; phylum Arthropoda; class Insecta; order Hymenoptera; family Scelionidae; genus Trissolcus; species Trissolcus basalis. The sequence continues at coordinate 22,103 of JAAMPD010005338.1, forward strand.
TTCTCAGCTACAATGAATTTGTACACAATTTCGAGATCTGGAGAGCGGCGACGAGCGTGTTTTATTATCCGCTGAATCCAAGCACAGGATTCCACTTTATGATCACTTGTTATTTCTTGTACAATTATTCGTTGTCTTTGGAGCGAGGCGAGTACGAGGGAAGGCCAGCTGATTATTTGTTTATGTTGCTGTTCAACTGGATCTGCTGCGTTGTTGCTGGTTTGATCTGGGAATTCCCTCTGTTGCTTGATGCTATGGTTCTCAGTGTCTTGTACATCTGGTGCAGGCTAAATAAAGACGAAATCGTCTCGTTCTGGTTTGGTACGTACTTAAAAATTTTTTTCTAAATATGGCAAAAACAAAATTCAAAAATGAATTATCGACATTTGATTAAAGATAAATTTAAAATTTTAAATATTGACGTTTAATCATTGTTTTGTGGTTTTTTAGGGTCACGATTCAAAGCTCAGTATCTGCCCTGGGTACTGTTTGGATTCAATTTATTGATCTTCGGAAGAGGACTGATGGAACTCGTAGGAATTTTGGTCGGCCACTTATACTGTTTCCTCAAATTTGTTTATCCACAAGAGTTCGGTGGTCCCGAGCTGTTGAGCACGCCAAAAATTTTGGAACACTATTTCCCGCCACTGAGACTCAGAGGATTCGGCCAGGCTCCGACGAGACCTGCGGCTGCTGCGAGACCTCAAGCCCAAGCTGGTAGAAATATCTACGGGGGACACAACTGGGGCCAAGGACGAGTACTTGGTGAAAACTAAGATCCTACGTGAGACTCTTCATCTTTAACTGAATTTACCCATGTTGAATCTTTGTTATATTTCTCATCCGATTCAACAAGGTATCGAATACCTTTGTAAGAAAAAAAATTGAATCACTATTTGGTAATTGGTTTTTTTTATAGGATCATTATATTTTATACACCATCTAAATTATTGCATTTCGTTTCTTTTTCTTTTTTATTCTTGAATATAGATTTTTTGAGAAGAGTCAAGATTACAAAGTATTTCCTTGGCAGATTTTTGAACATCTTGTGAGTGCATTCTTGTTATCAAATTAAAATAATTAACTCCACGTCCCATCTTAAGGTTCACTTGTGCATGTCATGGTAGTCTAATCTATGAATTGATTTAGGTTCCTTTAAACGACAAATTTTCATGTGGATTCAGCTACGCATGCTGTGATACGATTATCTGTAAATAACAGTTTACATGTTACGATTCATTCTGTTAGAAAGAAGAATTGCAGTTGAATTATGAAAACTTTGTATTGCACATTGTAATAAGATTATTATAATTGAATGCAATTCGTGACATGCTCAAGTAAACAACAATTTTTGTAATGGATTCTCTGTGTCTGAGATACTTATTGTATATAATCAATCATGATCGTACGTGCTCAGTGTAGAATGAATGAAAACATTGTTATGTATGATTTGCAATAAAATGATGATGACCTTGGAAAGATGGTTAACTTTTTTTTGTTTGACCATTGTATTATAAGCACCAAGAAATTATTGAAACAGAATTAAATTAAAACAGAATACCTTTTATTATATTAGTTAAATATCGTTTGATTATATTGTCGATTGTTATCATTTTCGCGTTTCACATATTTTTACAAGGATCATTCGGTAAAACTTGTTTCATGAGCAATAATTATAGATACCATAACACAAATGAAATTCAAGAAAACTTATCAATTAAAAGATACTGTATCGGCGTGACACAACCAAGCGCTTTGTTTTACAGACATTATATAAATCTAGCTCGTTGATTTCTATATCAAGGGACGATTTTTTGTCAACTGTTTTACACGAGTCAAAACATCTTTGAGAATTTTAAAACCCACACACAATGATTGTCAAAAATTGATTCTTCGCTTTAGCAGACTGTACACGGATTCATTTTTTTCGAGCAACAATGATTTATGCTATAAAATGATAAATAAATAAAACTCATGTAAAAACAAAATTGCTTTTCCAACATAAAAGATAAGATGGCCAGGGGTGTTTTTTATTCCGTTTGAAAATTTTGTAGTCCGAAGTCAGTTTGAGAGATCTGTGGATATTTAAGTAGTGGAAGCCCTTTTGAAATATTCTTCAAAAAGTTGTTCCAATTTTGCATGGACAGTTTCAATTTTTAACATCGAGCTCTCGTTGTTCTGAAACAAATGACATTTTTCACGCGATTAAATTTTTGCCCCCTTGAAAAAAGGAACACTTATCAAAATGTTGTAAATAACTTTAAACCTTGTAGCAAACTTTGGCACTGTCCACCATTTTTTGAAAATCATCCCTGACATTTTCCAGTTTAGTATAGTTACGGTTTCGCAACTTCTGACCAATCGTTTCAAGATAAATTGGAAACTTGACTTTCTGACTATCCTCCACCTAAATTCCAAAATCATTTTCATCATTCAAATTCGTTACCCATTCTTTATTCAATCTCATTACCTTCGAATCCTGTTTCCTCAAATCAGGACATTTTAACAAAGCAGATTCCCCCATCTGCAAGATCGTCTGATGAATATTTTCAAGCTTACTAATCACATCCGAACTCAAACCAGGTTTTTTCTTAGGATTAAAATTCAACATCCCCTCTTTAATTTTCATCTTCTTCTTTTTCTTCAGCTGGTTATCGTCCTTTTCCTCCTCAGTGTCAGCCTTCCACTTGTTCAACTTTTCATTACTCTTCAAAACCTGACTCGTTTTCAAATTTCTCTTCAAAATTGATTTCCTATTTTCCACTTTGCTGATCGTTTTAGCGTGCAAATTCACTTCACTATTACTTTTCGGTTGAACTTTGCTCAGTTCCTTTCTAGTGATATCCGAATAGCTGAGTTGCCGCGGTTCAGAAAAATTACTCTGCGAATCGCCCAGCGCCTCTTCTTTTTTAACATCAGTACAATTATCCGTTTCATCAACGTTTTTCAGTTTCAGAGTCTTCAGCAACCAGGAATCCGTCTTGACGTTACCTTTCGGTCTACCTTTCAAGTTCTCAACAACCGATGCAGAATTCAAATCTTCAACAGACCCTTCCGAACTCGAACAAAACACAGTCTCAGAAGACTTGTCCATCTTCTGACAGGGAGCCTCTGCTTCTTCCCCACTCGAATCTTTATCCGACTCCTTACCCTCGCTCTGTTTACTAATATTCAAAGCCTCCAACAGAATTTCAGCCGAAGCGCAGGCCGCCTTCCAAGTGGACTCCTTACTTTTCTCTGGACTCAACTCAAATGACTCATCTAGTACTTTTCTCTCCTTCCTGGGTGGAGAATTCTTGGAATTGTTCGACGAGAAGGACTGGTTGTTGCTGTGGCTCGGACTGTCTGTGGAAACCGAGGACAAACTTGGCAAAGACGAAGGAACACTGTAAACCTCCTTGCCAGAGCTCTGGCTCTTATTAAGACGGTTGAAATTCTTCGAAACAGTCGGATAGTTCTTCGACTTCTTCTGGTGCCTCTTTTTGGGCACGTTGTAACTTCCAGGCTTCATGTAAACTCGAAGATCCTCCGAGCTCTCGCACTCCTCTGGGCCCTTCTGGTTTTTCTTCCCAATCAACATATTGATCGCACTCCAAGGCGCGCTCTGAATACTCTGCATGTTTTTCAAGGTCAGGAGCTGTTTGTTGGCGTCCATCTTGAGTTGTCTGGACAGATCCAAGGCGCTGCGACCAATGTCCTGTCGATTCAGATTGACCCGAGGAACCTTTTCAGGCTGGCTTTTTTCAGTTGAATTCCTCATGCTGGCAAACCACGCGGACAGATGTGCTGTCATGCCCGGGTGACTGGAACTTTCGTTCACACTGGGCTCTATCTGGCTGACGAGGGTCATTTTCTTTTTAGGCACCAGCTCGAACTCATTCGAGGAAGACTTTCCAATATAAACTGGATCCCCAGTGAGGGCGCTCATCTTCGTTTTTTCCTCAACACCAACGATTTTCGAATGAACTGATTTTTGATAGTACAAAGTATCATGCAAGGCATGGATGGTCTCAGTTTTGCATTCAGCTGATTCTTCGTTTGAAAAATTAAATGGGTTCTTTGTGGGGGAAAATTCCAGCTTGGAAGCAGCTTCGTTTTTGTTATGATTTTCATTTTCCATGACTTTGCTCTTCAGACGACAAAATTCGGCGTTCAATGATTGGTGGAAGGAGATGTTGTTTCGAATTTTTCTAGGGTCTTGTTTGGGGCTGCTGTTAAAAACCGAGGTGTTTTCTGTGATTGTCCACTTGGTTCGTAGTCTTGATTCTTTGATGCTCTGCTGGCAGTCGACGTAGTGAAAATTTGGAGCTTGGGAGAAGTAGCTTGAAGAGTACGTGGATTGAGTTACGGGCGGTAAACCAATGGTTGAGATGGATTGTTGGTGAGTAATGTGAGACGCGTAGGGATCGAAGAGGTCACAGCGGGTGTACATCGAGACGTCCCCAGGAAACGAGAGGTTCACCGATTCGGGCTTCTGTTCTGGATCGAAGAAGGTGGTGCTTTTTTCTATCTTCTGAAAGGTCTGGACGATGCTTTTCAGTAGATCGTGGGTGTTGCTCTCCCAATTTTGAAAACATTGGTTTAGCTCCACATCATACTTTTCTTCAAGACTGGGGTAATATTGTTTGTTCAGGTAGTTGTCCAGCGCCAGCCAACCGTTGCTGATCCTCAGCAAGGCGTTGATCAAGTCGTGAACCAAAATTCGGTCTCCTCCAAAGACAGGAAACGATCCGGAAGATTTGGTGATGGCTGTTTTGGTAGCAGTTGAGAGATTTGTTAGCCATGTATATTTAGCATCTTGACTGTACCTGAATTATTATTATATTAAATTTTTATTACGGTGAAAATAATCAAAAGGGTAAAATTGATCAGATCAAATTATGAAACAAATAAAAGTATATAAAATTGTTTTTAATAATCCTATATTACAAATAACATTTAAAGAATCTACTGTGTTACAAGAAGTTACAAGAAAAATCTTACTGAAAGTTTTTATTTGCTTTTGTAAGCTGACCATTTTTACCCCGTTTCATCCTTTATTTATTATAACATTTATTGAAAATCAATTATTATTAAGAAATAATAATCAATAAAATTGATTAACAAATTATTCATAAGACACCAAAATTTACCGGGCGGATTTTAAAACTGTTTCAGCTTCCATGCACCCCCACAAGGCAGTCTTTCTCATCAAGTCAGAAAATTTGTCAGTACTCCTTTGAGTTTGCGTTCCAACTGATCTGTTCAACTGATCATTCTCATCTTCGCTACCAAGGAACCAGTTTTCATCCTCCTCATTATTCTTCTCCTCACGATCGGTTTCCTGACTCGGATTCTTGGGCGACTTGACATCGCACAAGGCAGAAACCATCTTCTCAGCCTCAATGGTAAAATCAAAACCAGTAGATGACGTCACCGAGACCTGATCATCCGCCTTCTCCTGTTTCTCCTCAACTTCAACCTGCTGACTCTTCTCATTCGACGTACCATCGTACAACTCGGTGGCAGAAATGTCCACCTGAGAAAACCAGTTATCTTCGTTCGTCTGAGTTTTGACCACATTATTCACCAGCTTGTTTGTCCCACTGACAGTTGTCAGGTCAATTTTTTCGTTCGAAGATTCGTTTATGACTAATCCCATGCGCATATTTGGATAAACTGGGACGCTCTGCAGGACTGGAATTTGACTGTTGGAATAAGTGGAGACAGTTTTGTACTGTTGGATATTGGTCGACTGGTCGTAGTTGGAGTTGAGGTTCACGGTTTGGTAATTGGTCGCGTTCGAAGCTGCCAGGTAATACGAATTGAAATGATGTGGCTGGTTTGCATACAGAGGACCAGGTTGGTCCGGGGCTTTGTAATAGGGTTGGGGCACCGTCGGAATATTTGGGTGATTGTACGTCTCGCCGATGTAGGGATTAGGGGAGAAGTTCGAAGAGAGTACAAACGAGCTGGCCTGACTTTGGGGGTAAAAGGTGTTTATCGGTTGTTTGCAGATCATAACAGGGTTGGCAGGGTGGATAAATTGGTGTTGACAGTACTGCTGGCTTTTTAACACCTTGTTCTTTACAGGCCAAATTGCAATTTTTCCTGAAACTGGACATTCAATAAAATTGAAATTTCTGTTGCTAAAAAATAATGAACGAATGAAAAAAAAGAAAAAAAAAGAATGACTAAAAGGTCGATCGATTATTTAATTCCGAGTTACCTTCAGTTTGTATGGGAGTGACTTGACGAACGGTATTTTGATTTCTCGTATAAATGTAATTGGGCTGCAAACTTCTGGTAGTTTGTATTGTTGTGATTGGTGCATACACGATACGCTGGGGCTGTGGTTGAACATAAGTGGAAGTTAACGGCGTTATTGGGTAAATGACAGATGACCTACTGGATCGTGCAGTAGGTTGCATGATCTATGACCATTGGCAGATTTTGTTCGATTTGATGTTTGAAACCTGAAAGTAATTTCAGGCCTGATTGAATAACCCGGACACTGTCAAGTTGAAGTTATATATTTAAAAAGTACTCACCCACAGTTTTGGGATTCTTATTGCGGTATCAGATGTGGTTTTTCAAACTCAAGAGTACCATCCCAATTTTTGACAAACGCATGCAACGCAATGACAAGCCGTGGAAACACAAACGTCAGGTTTACGATCGACAGTCTGCGAGCATTTCATTGACACGTCAATCTTCAAACAAATGATTATTAACGCAACTAATAATTTGGAATGAAAATCATAAAGAAAAAATGAATTCTGAAGTTCTTCTCATTTATTTGAACCTTGCACAATATGCAAACTGGCAAATATGTAATTATGAAGTTAAATTACTTGACAGGTGATGACGAAAAACAAAACTGATTCAACAGTGACAACTTCAGTTTGTTTTTCATAAGAAATATTGAAGGCACTGATTAAAGGAATGATTTTGAAATCGGTTGGAATGTTGATTATGGTTTTGGGAGATGAGAAATATAAAAATCGGTGGACGCCAATGAAACACACGTGAAAGTTATTTTTAATCTGTTTTATTGAAATAAATATTTTATTAGATGTCAATTAGACCTGCATAATGTAATCGATTTGATCAACCTCATTTAGATTCTTACTTTCATAAGACATTGTACATATAAGCGTGTTGCGTTGACTCACGTGTGGCAAAGGATTTTACTTTTGTCGCATTAATACAATTCAACAGTAATCGTCTAAGTGATTAATATCAACATCCTTGTAGATCTTTCCGCGGGCATCAATACAGTTAATTTCATTCACAAATATAATAATCTCTAAGCGAGTCGTGTCTTAATGAACACAATAATACATCCTTACATTAGCTTTTTCATCGGACGCTACATTTCAACTTGATAACATAATAAATTCGTCGAGAAACAATGTATTCATTGTATCAACAAAAATCATTTAGATTTGTCTTATGAACTTTTGATTCTTCAGGTCTGGCTCTGTTTATTTTGTTCGATCAAATGCCTTGTCATCACATGGAGAGCTATTTCATAAAAAAAGTTACACCTACGTGCGAGAGTGTGCACATTTCTTTTTATATCGAATAGATAAATAAATAAATAATAAATACACTGGGCTGTTTGGGTTGGTTTAATTATTTAAAAACTATTTGTTTTTTCTCATGAGTTTTACGATTAGCATCAGAAGCGCGTTTGAGAACATTTTGTGTGTACATTCCTTAGATCCTAAAATGAAATTCCCATAATTAGTTTGTCTAAGACTTCCAATGCGTTTAATTCACATTTATTGAATATATTGCTGTTATTTATAATTATATTGCCTCGAAACTATCATAAAAGTCACGTCAGATCCAGTTCAGATTTTTGTTTCAAAAAGGTGCGTTCGACTGAGAATTTATCAGAATCATGGTATTGCGATTGAAAATAAATAAATAAATAGTTTTTTAAAAAAACATCCAATCCTTCGTTATAAAACATGAAATGTCCAAAAGAACACATCCCAAGGCAAAGAGACTCGATTAATTTAGGCTTACTTTAAGTTTCTTTGTTTCAATTATTCTTTTCTTATCGCGGTTGTTTCTTTCTAAATGGCTAGTTGTTGAAACAAGATTCCTACAATGCAACAACTAGGTATGTCAAAAAATACGTGTCAAGAGAAACTTGATCTAAAAGTCGATGAGACTTGGGACATCCTACAGGAGTAACAAGACCGAGTCGTGCGAATGACTCGCTTTCTTATTTTCGTTTTCTTTTTTAGTTTGAAAATTAATTTTGCAACAAAAAATTCGTTTCACCGTAACGACTTTCCATATAAGTTGTCTGGCACATTTGCATCAATTGATATAATTGATATATACCTCCCCGAAGGCACAGCGCAAATCAAATGTTTTTAACATTTCATCTACGATAGGTCAAATGTAAACTGACAATCAAAGTCCTCTAATTTGCATCGAGTAATCAAACGTAGCTGCCTTTAGAAGGTCCTTTTATACGTGTACATCTACCTAAGAATAAGCTCAAAATAAATTAGTTCCACTTGCTAATGTGTCACGGTGACAATTTCGGTCTTAATCATAAAATAAAAACAAATCTGTACGAATTCATTGTGAAAAAGCTCGCGGGGTCTTTTGCACAGCGATTCGAATCTTTTGTTGAATGGCTGATCGTGCGTCACATGGCCCCGAAAACGTTAAACGATGTTTCCTACATAAAATCCTTATAGTCTTGGGTTTTGTAGAAGAGTCGTGTCATCGAGACGGTTCGTTCGCCAGACCCAGTTCATTTTTTCATCCTCTGTTATCTGAGTCTCGACGACCCGACTCTTCAAGTTACCTATGCAAATGAATAGTCGTCCGTCGTCGTGGACGTTGCGAGCTTAGTTACGAGCAAACACTAAGAAAGTACTAAGTAGACTGAGAATCATCAGCGTGCGCGACGTTGGAATGTGTCCAGGAGCTGCATTGCACAAGTCGGTGGTGCAGGAGCAGACCTCCTGTCGGCCGCCAAAGCCACTCCTCTGGTAACATTTGTCCTTATAGTTGGACTCGTCCCAACCGCAGTTCCGGATCACCCTTGTATTAGCAGGAACTGCAAAATTTTCACAAAATCAAATTCACATTCACTTTCTTCACATCAACTATTTCTACATTTTTTTTCTAATTCGCTTTTTCATTTTATTCTTTGTACAAGTTCAGTTATGATTATGATTCGATCGCATGATGCAGTTTGATTGATATCCGCCAAACTGTTGGAAACTTTCTAAAACGAGGTCAAAGGAAGACATTTGAATTCGAACTTTGAATCGAGAAATATGAGATTATGATAGGAAGCAGACAGTTTCATGGATACTTACGTCCGTTCACGCTGAATTCTATTGTCTGTACAATTTTTCTACACATCGTGTATTTAGCACCTTCCATGTGCTCCGAGCAGTCTTTTTTCAGCGCATCTGGCGGCACTTTTTCCGCACACAGACTGTTGATGTGACTGTTGCACTCGTAACATTGAATTGCATCGACACCTGTAATGCAGAACATGAACCATCAATTTTTATTTTGTCACTTTTGTCCTTCGATAAGTTTTTTGTTTTGTTTTTACGACTTGAAAAAAATTAATAAAGATAGAAAGTATTGCACATCTCGAGTTTCCGTTTTCCAGACCAATCTAGTATAAGGCGCTTAATAACGAACGAGCTGAGACTCAGAAAATTAATTCCGCACGTAAACATTTTCCTCGGTTCGTTTTCAATAATGATAAAATAATTGTATTTTAGTTGTTTCAATAAAGGGGACACAAAAAGTCGATATTTGATGGATCAGCTTTTGCTACCTTTTTCATTATTCATGACAGTCGTGAGAATTGTATTAGAAATGCGATGCCTTCCCTGTTGCAAATTTCATCCAACAAATGGGAGATTCTAATCTTGGAGCTAATAGCTGTCGGTCAGTCCATCACAAAAAATCAATATCATTTTTAAAGTGAATGCTCTCTGGATTAGACATTTAATGTATTTTTTTTTTGAAAAAAAAAGTTAGAGGGAATCATAATTTAGATTGATTCGATTTAATATTGAATGAAAAAGTTTTTTATTCATGGGAAAAAAAACATGAGTCAACTCCCATAAACTTTTCATAAATAACTTGCAAAGAACTGCCACTTAGGTCGACGAATGCTTCCGTGTGCTTGCATAGTTTCATTGTAAGACAATTTAATACAGCGTTGTCTCGTTTAAACTTTACGGGGGAACACTGCTAAACTCTTTGATCCAGATTGTAAACGCACTTTTAGAACCATTCCATTTAGAAATATTCTTTGTGTGTTACTTAGTACTTGTTCAAACATTTTTGTCCTCTGATATATATTTTTACAAAGTTGGCTATTAATAACTCGGAACATTTTGAGATGAAATTACAAATTACATAAAGCCGATGTGCTTTTCCAATTTTTCAAAAGTAAATCCAAAGTATTGTGAGTGTAATTCATAGTGATTTTGTTTCAAAACTTGGACATTTTAAGTTTTCGTTTATCTGGTACAAAATCTCTTTCTTGAAGATTCTACTCGAGTGGAGGTTGTTGCTGACTTGAAGATTGACAGTTTTTACAAGCACGGAGGCAAGATCTTTTGTGCTCTATTTTCCACCAAATTAGCACAGTTCATAATTGGAAAAATCTTTTTTTTCTGTTTGATAAAAATCGATCGTTGAACATTGGACTGATGATTCTTTTGGAATTATCTTCGGAGATGAAAGTTTCGTTACGAATATATAGTAAGATTCATTAATCTTCGATTTAAAATGAGCTTGTGATGAAACGTCGGACCAAAAAAAGACTTTTGGTCACGATCCAATAAAATGATGTGCGAATAAAAGGGCAACGACAAAAAATTGCGTAATTCCTTGTAACATGAATGAGCAACGATTTGCAATTCAAATTTGCTTTGTGAATCTTATCAAATGTAAACATTTTATGAAAGTCAGTCATTTAAAATAATAATTAACGACCGAAAGTAATTTGAAAATTATGAAAGTTTCATAAATGAAACTGCAAAGAGAATTTTTCAACTTTATTTCAAACTTTGTTTTACTTTCTTTTTTTTTATTGAATAAAGTTTTTCATGTAGATATAAAAAATTGTGTCGGACTAAAAGAATAAGTTTATCTAGAGAGTGAATAAACTTGGCGTTTGCAAACAATAGTTACACTACTGTGCATGAAACCTACAATCAACTATAATATAGTATGTTAACCATGATAATACTTTACAAATGATAATTTTATCAGTTATCATTGTCATTCTATTTGAATAAAAAAAAGTAAATTCAAATGGCATTGCAAAATATGTTGACGAATAAAGTTGAAGTAAGTAGGTAAAATCTAAACATAGATAGGAAAAATAAATGAATATTAGAATGGCTGAAACGAACTCCCACAAATGGCAAATAAAAAGATTGGACAATATTTTTAACAGAAAATCAAAAACCGGTTTTTGTATAGGGAAAAACAGAACTGAACTCGAACAAAAAGTATATTCACTTTGAAATGATCACTAAATCAACTTTATACTACTCATGCATAAAAATAATATTCTCTTGCAAAAATAAAGCATCAGCAAACTGCGAACAACTGAATCAACGTGAAATTCTTCCAAATATTTTCATTATTCATATTAGAATTGTTATAATAAGAAAATATTTCTTTTTGATTTTGGTTTATTATCAACATATTTCTTTGGGGTTTTGTAAAATGAGCGAGTTGCTGGTATTGACTTGGGATTGACGTTTAATAAATAAGCAAGTAAAAATAGAAAACTTGGTTTAATTCGAGGGAGCTCGTAAGATTGTTCAGTAGTCATGACTAAAATTGTTTTTCAGTTATTATTTACTAGGTAATAAAAAATGTAATAAATCAAATGAATTATACTAGAATTATTTGTTTCTGTCAGTGAGATGTTTCGTTTTTCCTGCTGTGTTGTCATAACAGCCTTTTTTTTTGAAAGCTTCATTTAAATGCAAGGAAAGCTTGTAAAAGAAATCAGCTGAGTAAATAAAAACAAAATCGTAACTTCAAACGATTACGAATTTTCACGTATGAAAATCAAATAACTAACACAAATATAAGAAATTGAATAGCACAAAAACAGGGGCTGAATCATCCCCGAAAATTAAATAAAAACGCTTCTTTATCCTGTCGAGAATTTATTTTTAGACACCCATACGTATTTTCAACTAAAATTTGTGATATTCCGAGCCAAGATAGATTTTATCTCTTTTACTAACTCTAACTCTTTTTTTTTTTCTATTCAGATTCTTAAATTTGACACAAATGTAGTGTTTTGTTTTCATACTTCAGATTTCAGCCATAAAGTTTTACAACCTGAAATGTCAAAACATTTTTTTTAATTGAAAAACAAATCACAGTCAAATTTAAAAATTTCAGGTCTGAATAGCAAAATAATAAAATCGAGTATTTAAGATAAAATCTATCTCGGCCTGGAATTTCCGTACTTTCATTTTTCGACCTTTTTTTGACTGCAAATTCATTTCAGTCTCCTCTTAATCTTAACGATCAATAATACCGTATGCATACTCTTAAATATTTCCAAGTACATGCATCATTAACACTTTTTCACTGTGCTGAAAATTTCAATAAATCATTCCTTAAAATACATAACTACATAATTTATCTCATTAAATAAGAAATATTTTTCATTCAATATCACAATTTCACGAAGAAATATTTCGCTCTGTAAAAATGGATCAATCTTTTCTCAAACAAGTGCAAAAGTTTCTCATGTTCGACGCCTCGAAATACACAATCTGAAATCTAATCGAAGTCCATAATTTTTAAAACTTTCGGAGTATACAATTACAATGTTTTTTCCATCGCGCAGTTGCAGAGACGAACAGAAATAGAAGCATCACACGTAAAAAATTTATAAACAGCTAAATTTGATTTGATATGATAGTATAAATATTCTGATGAATTTTAGATAAGAGTTTCAAAACAAATATGTCATTGGTTTCATGTTTTAACAAAAATGTGAAACCAATTTAACAGAAAATAAACGTCCAGTTTTTACTACTTAGAAACAAAAATTGTTCCTGCTATTTAGTTCATCTAATTTGTTGAGAATTGCATTTTTATGATCCTGTTTATCTTTGCAATTCAACATTGTAAACTAAGTTCAAGTCTGAGATCAGCTCGAGTGTAAATTGTCAAACGTGGTATTAAAAGGTTAATTTATTAAACGATTGTTTGAGCTTTCGTGTCAAATTATTGTTGAAAATACAGTTTGAGACGTCGAATAATGTGATTGCGAGGCTTCACGTTACATTTCTCTACCACCGACACCTATATTCATCCACGTTACTCAATAAGGATGCAATTTTCTAGTTCGCTTCATTGCTATAATGTCATTAATTATCTTTTTTTTTGTCTACCTATATCTTTCGTTTACATTTTTATCTTCTGTCACATCAACATTTTTCCGCCAAGACATATTATTTCCTCAGAAGTTAACACGTCAAAAAAATGTTCACGGAAAAACATGTTTACAAAAAATGATGACAAAAAAATGTGCCTCAAGACCAACTTGTTTACACATCAATTTATCAAGCAAAGTGAAAAGCAGCTTATCAATTGCTTTTTCGTCAGTTGTCTCTCTGGTGATACGTCAATTGTTTGCAATCATCTGCGGTGCTTAGCGGGCTGTCATGAGTATTAAATAAATAGAGCGAGGGCGGCAGGAAATTCGCAGCATTCGAGTTGCAGTACATTTAATATCATTTGAGTTGCAATTTGCACTTGGCTAATTATTTTGGATGACGTCAAAGGTGCGTCTCAAGACGCTCGGCTATCAAAATCGACGTCCACCCGATTCGAACAAACCCAAACGAACGAATCAAAAAGGTCGGTTCATTTTTCGAGGGCGAGTTGGAGGATTGGCGATTGCAAAAGTCGCGCATTGTTAACAATTTTTACAGCCACTTGTTACGCGTTCACTAATTAGGCCTAGGCTGAACTGGTACTAATCGGTTTGTTGAGTGCCGATTAATCAGATGAAAAGCCATTTACAAACGGTCGCTTTTTAATAAGTTCAACGAACTCTCGTCCTCAGCTAAGCATCGCGGCTAAAAATCAATGTAGCTACCTGCCCTAGAATCGGAATGCGTGGACACTCAGTCACATGTTGTTATGATACAGGTTCAAATCAAACTTTTATGCCGATGGAGGACAGGCCAATCGGCAGCCCGTGTTAATCTTCATCTAACACAATTAACAGGTGCAATCCGTGTCACTGTCTCGTGATTCCGTCGCTCGGATTTGCTTCATCACGTTCCTCTTAGATCGACAATTTTTCTCGTTCAAAAAACGATTCGCAGCTGAAATGAAAGAAAAAAAAGTTGCATTTCTCTCTGTTGGATCAATTTCGATTGTTCTCTCAAGAGTCAACAATGGGCTTCATTGTTTCGTTGAGGTTCCGCGCAGGGGACACTTGAGCTTCTTTATCAATTCTATACTGGTGTGTTTGATTAAGTCGTTCAGCTTTGAAATCAACGAGCAGTGTTTAAGATTAATGAATTTCGGATGACGCTGCTGAAAGGGACAGGAAAACATCTTTCGAGCACAACTGTCGCGCGATTATTACATAATTTTTCAATTTTCAGACTGTCAAGCCGAAGGTGTGTACGGAGTGCAAAAAATGTTGTTCAAAATTTTTCGTCGATACAGTTATGTAACTGAAAATTGATCCTTGGGATGAACAATTGGTAGCTGAGCTCAATGCAAGTTGGAGAGCTCTGGAAAAAAAGAAGGTGTTGGCTCGAACTGCGAGTCCATGCATTTTCGATCGCAACATTTTTTTTGTTGACTGAATTGATAATTCGGAAACAATTAAGAAAGATGGGGCGATGAATTAACGAAAATGTAAACGCGACTCTTGAGTGCGCAATGCGTCGCATCGATCTTGTCGACGCTTGCGCTATAATAAATTTGTCTCGAAATACATTTCGGTGTATGGTAGCACCACCCTAACTGATTATTCTCAAACTCATTATTCAGCACTGCTTCTACGATATTGGCACTGATGGAAAAAAAAAAAGAAAACCCATCCGAATGAGTCACCGTCGTAAATCCTGGTCCTTGTCCAAGCGGGATCCTCCCTTGATCAATCTCAATCGATTTTACGGCTGCTGCGATATCCTTGAGTGGGACGCGGATTGAAAAATGATTATTTTTCCACGCCCGCAAGATGCGCGATAAAACAATTAGTGACATCACGATTGACACTGCGATCGCGCCCATTTATTTATTGTGATCGAAACTGGTCTTGGCATACGTTTGGGTCTCATTCATCAGCCGAGAAGCCTTAAGAATCATTCATCCTTTGCACGCCTAAGCCTCTACAAATTTCGTCACCAAACAGTTCATTGAATACTCAAAACAGATTAGCCTGGTCGAACGACAACTTTGATTCCTCTTATTTTTTGTTCTCGCAAATGTCGAGCTGGCGTTGACAGCGGGTATAAATATTGATCTTATTAATAGAAGTTGAACACGAGGTTTGATCGTTGTGGATCGACATCAAAATAGTTTCGCGCTGGTAGCGAACAAGTAAAACTCACCGCGATCCAAAAATAGATAGGTACAGCAAAGCAGGAAGAGCAGGTACGCCTTCATCACTACGATTGTTTCGTTTGACTCGTGTGGTGTAGACGGCGAGACGAGGGGGGAGGGACGAGGTGTTTTATTGCGGGTGTTCCTATTGATTGGGATGGGTACCGATTCAAGTCGAGAGCACTGCAAAAAGTCGAACGTGCGGCCGATCTCTCGGCCTCGAGAGCTTAGAGCATACTGTTGATCCCAGGTTGGCGTAAGCCCCCACTCCGAGTGCAACTAGAATCGCTGCTAGATACCAGATATTGAAGAAGGGAGCGAAAAATCTGCGGTGGGACATGAAGGATTCTTCCCTGTTACAGTGTCTCACACTTTTCAAAAATCCTTTTCTGCTCCAAATGTCATAAAAATAAAAATAGCGTCCACAAAGTTCACTGGTCAGAGTACAATAATTATTTTCAATGTCTCATAACTAATGCCCTAATTATCAAAACAATTCATAATTGTTTATGTTAAAGTTTGTTATTTTTAAGCCTAAATGGAAATTCATAAAACAATTTAATCACGAAATTAAAAATCCAATTTTTTATTATGACTCTTTTCGGTTGCAGTTAGGCAAATTATGAAGTGAATCAAAATAATTATGATCTGTTGACTTAATTTAGGCACCAATTATGAAACATTTAAAATAATTGTGTCACTTTGACCAGGGTTTGTTTGTTTGCTTGAATTTTTATCTTTCCATTGAACCAAGACGAGAAGCACAAATTCAATTGAATGCAATTTTTAAAATGACATTTTGTATGTAAAGATTTTAATTGAAAAGCTGAAGTGACCTGTGTTGTATTTTTTTGTTTTATTTTTTATTTATTTTTTTTTTTTTGGTAAGGATATTTTTGACCAAAATTTGAAAGATAAAATTGTTGATTGTAGATTTACGCTCGGTTTATCAATGATTGCAAACAGAATGTTTGATGAATTAAAAGTATACTTAAAGTGATGAATGAATGTGTTTAATGAATTTATCAGAGAGTAGATATTAGTTATTCGATTTAATTTCGCCATCTCCATTGAAATATACACTACTTGGAGGGAACTCAGGAAGAAATAAGCTTCGTATAAGTAGTACACAGGCATGAAATCGTGAATGCAGGAAAAGGGATATTATCCACTCAGAGACTTTAGCGTTGACTATGATATGTACTTTGTACCCGATTTGTGCATAGACTCCATGATCTACATTCTACAATTAGATCACTTTCGTTTGATTTAATAAATGAATTAATCAATCAACTTTTATATAAACAAATTACCGATAATGGGTTCATTAATTTTTTAATTTAATTACTTTATCATTTTTTTCAATTTTGATTTTATCAATTCAACTATTTTTGATCAGATGATTGATTGATCTATTGCTCATATTTAATTAATTGAAAATAAATTGAATTATGAAGTAATCAGAACTATAAAGGTTTTCATTGAGAATATTTGAAATTGTTTTTATGAATTTTGATTTGAAATCTAAAATTTATGAGATGTTTATTATGAATTGTGTGGTATCATGAGGTCTGTTTTGAAAAGTTAAAAAAATGATTATCTACTTGAGCGGTGACTGATAAGGCAGCATTTTTATTGCGCATACCATGCAACATTTATCAGCAATTGAAAAAGTGCTGCATTACCGATAGAAGGACAAGAAGAACTTTTTTTTCAAAAAAAAAAAAAAAAAAAAAAAAACTAGTGATAATAAAGAAGAAAGAAAAATGTTGAAACGTTTCAATTTGTAAAGAATGTTTTTTTAAGTATAATTTTTGACGACGGATAAAAGAATGTTGCTTTCACGAGGTAACATTTTTGTTGAAACTCAGTGCTGAGGCGTCATCACTTTTCAAATATTTGCCCGAATCATAAATGCTTCAATTCTTATACCAATAGATTTTGAGAACGACAATAATTTTAAGTGCTGAGTAAAAGAGTAAATTTATCTTTTTAAAAGATTTCCGTCAATGATAAATTTAATTACAAAACAACTTCCGGAGCCGAATACCAAACTTTTAACTTAATGGATTTTGCATTTTGGAAAAATTCACCAACCATTTCTTGATTGCGTTTGGGTTCTTTTCATCAATCTGGACGAGAGTTTGCATAGCGTCGAAATGGAACGGCGAAAAGTAACGTAAATGAATCATATCGATGGCGCAAAACTCACGGTTATGGTAGTGAATCAATGCAGAGATAATTGAGGATAAAATACGATTCCAGAAGGATATCATTATGCCACTTATTTACGTTTTTTAATCCATGCCAAATACCAGACACAATGACGACAACAACTTTTGGCATGTGTTCAATCAAACCAATCGTTTTACGAGATTTCGTGATTTGTTTGTCGTATACAATAAATGCTCAACTGCACAGTCATCTTTTAGGACGTCGCAAGAATGAAAAAAATGTACGTAAATTGAGTAGTCCAATCTCGTCATAACCACTTGATAAATAATGTTTTGAGATGAATTTTAAAAATTGGGAATTCAAAAAATTCAATATAAATGGAAAAAAATAAAAACAACCAGTTCGATTGATCTGTTAAAAGAAAGAATCTCTTTTGTCATAAAGTGACCTCGAATACAATGGTAGGAATGAACGACACTGAGGAACGCGCCCAACGATTGTCCATTTCCGTAAATTTCAATGAAAAAAAAAAAAAAAAAAAGAATGACGCAGACTGCACAGTTGTTATTTTTTCTTTTTTTTCATATGCATCACTTGACATTTAGAGCACTGCTAAATTTTTTTACAAGAATCTGTTAATTTTACTTTGTTCCAATTTTTTTCAAAGTTTTGTACTTTTCAGTCTTGAACAATTTGATTAAAGGTTTGACGACGACGAAGAACAGTATCGCTCGAGAGACAAAAGTCAAATGCCTCAACGAATATACAAGCTGATAAAACCTGAAATTATTAATTTAACTAGCTCTTGAAGAAAATTAAACCGAACCATTTATGATTATGATAATGACGCTCTTTAAAATAGCGTGAAAATTGATGGGTCAAAGGTACAAAATCGAGGGTCGAAAGTTTGTTGATAAACGACCCACCGTGAGAAAATAACAAAACAAATTAAAACGAAAGGAGAATTTGGTTGATCAAAATTTAATTGGTTAGCTCGTAAAAGTGGCCGTAAAAAGGATTTGGGCGATTTGATGAAATCGGCCAAACGAAGGCAAAATAATTTACGGTGCGCCTGGTCTGACGCCTCGGAGTCGTCATAAAATTGACTTCGCCGGTTTCTAGGGTACATAAACTCTTGCGTATCTACGCTGGTTGAAATTACACGTAGATCCATTTTACCCATACAAATACATATTCAAGTGTGTTATCCACGCCCAGCAATCCTGCGAGTCGCGACGGCTCAGGACGAAGAGTCGGGGTGTGCTGTGCGCGAATACGACGCATAAGTCGCATGAGGTCCTACAACTCGGGCTTCCAAGCAATCGCATTCGCGTTTGTCACGTCTACGCGCTCACTTCGACGCTCCTAGTCGCGTCACCGTCGCGCCTTCTTTTACAACCCGAAACCGACAATCCAATCAAAACGGAACAATCATGGTCCGCATAATCATCGCCACCCTTCTGGCCGTCATTTTCGCCAGCCTCGCCATCGCAGGTACAAATATCATCAACTTTCACAAACTTTCAAAACTTGTCGCACACACTTCAACAGCAACTTTAAAATCAACACAAACTTGAGCAACAAAATATTTGTCACTGTGTTGTTTCTTTGTTTTTTTGTTTTTTTTTTATTTTAAATTTTGGTGCCGCTTTACCGCCCCTCCAGCTTGTTTACAATTTGACGGTATTGACGACAAGTTGTTTTGCAAAAAAGTGATTGGAGCTACCATTGGATCCTAATGAGAAGATTGGAAAGATGAGAAATGTGTTATCATGTTGTCTGTGACGAATCTGTGTATACGCAAGAGATGTATACGCAACGCAAAAGGGTGGAAAGTTTTGCGGTGCAGGGGAGGTGGCGAGACTTTTGGCGCCACATTGCCGTGACCCATATAATAGCGCATCCGAGCGTCTGTGTGGGTCCACGTTTGTTAAATGTACACCAGCTTATTTGTGTGCATCGGTGCAAATCGCGTTTGCACCCTCAAATGACAAGTCGCCCTCGTTTTTGCTTTGAATGATCATTTGTTGTGACTTACAAGCAGTCGAAAACTGCTCGTTATGTATCGCCTGCTGTATAAACCCAAGATGAAAGATCGTCGAGAATTATTAATGGATTTTTTGAAAAGAAAAAAAAATTTTTTTTTTTCATTTTTATTTATTTTTACTTTTATAGCCGGGTCTCATTCCGAGACTAAATTGTATCACGCTTGAGAGGACAGCAAACATTTCGCCAATGGGAAACATGGTTTTGTGTACGCCACTATTAAGCACGTACAACTCCGAACGGAAAAATTTTATCGTGAATTGGATTTTTTTTCCATTGCCTCGGCCAAATGATTTATGGCCCGGATAATTCATGCGGGAGAAGAAAATAGATCATGTTTTCAGACTACAGTACATTGCATTTAATCATGCGAATGCTGATAAACAACATAAATAAGCGGTGAGCAGTCAAAACACTGAAAACATTTTAAATCCTTGTACAACGTCTTCTAATGAAGTTAGATATTCGTCTGGGAATTACAAGGTCCTTTTATTTTCAATTTTTATGTTACAATTTTGTTTAATTACTGAAAATCGTTGGAGGTGAAGATGACATCAAGTACTATTATTATTTTCGTGAATGAAATTCTCTTTAATTCTTGGTATTAAGAGCACGTGCACTGAGATCTAGAAAATTTATAAGTTCGTAGGATGACGTTAGTTTTATGGCATTTTCTTTCAAATATTTCCAATTGCTCTTAATTTCTTGCTTCTAAAGCACTTGTTAATTTGAAGTTGGCTTGAAGAATGATCGTATGAAAAATTAATAGTCCAGAAAAAAGGGTCATAAAAAAGTGATCATTTTTATTGTTATATATTTTCATCAGATAAAAATAAACACGTGAGCACATAAATTCAATGAAACTTTTCATGTAAATTGTTTTTCCATTTTTAATGAAGTATTGCAAAATCATTAGAAAACATAGTCGATGGAACTCAATGCAAATTCTATTTTTATTATTCAAATTTGAACTACATGGAATGATTTTTTTTTCTTTTCATCCGTCAATGCCGTTTGCCTTGCAAACGACTATTATTTGAGATGTGTAAATCGCATTTCATCTACTCTCTTGATTGAATTGAAAAATCGTTTAATCCAAAAGCGATAATTGACAAAAGGGTGATTTTTAATAAAATAATAATGGAGGAATTTATTCGATTTTAAGCTGATCTGAGCGTTCAAACGCAGGGTTTGTAATCTCTTTCTGATCAGGTGTAATGCGATACTCTGCAGCGCAGACTGTTAAACATTTACTCGCGGTAATTGAATCAAAAAGGTCAATGCACGAGGCTTAGTTAAAATCGAATTAAACGATTTAATGATTGAATTGAAAAAACAATTGTTATCACAAAAATAGGCACACAAGTTGTCGAAAATATTTGTCAGCAGAATATCAAAATTGTTAAGCAAACAAAACGTTTGCCAAAACGTTATTACGATAAATAATCGTCTTATTCTGTCGATCAAAACAATTTTGTTCTCCGTACCAGGAGAGTTTTTGCGATGATACACATTTTCCAGAACGAAGAATTTAATTCCTTGGCTACGTATCAAGACGTAATTTGTCTTAATAAAGAAATCATTTCTTCCCAAGACTTTTGAGAATGACACACGTTATTGTTCAAAATAAGTCGGATGTAATTTGAATGTCTAAACGCTCAAAGGCATAACGAGCATCTTTCTTCAATTACCAACAATATTGTTTAAGTTTCGAAACGAGCACGAGACACTTTTATTTTTCGTTTCAGCCAATTAAAATTAATTGCGACTTGTTGATTTGTTTTGTTCAATCAACGAAATTTCGACGGCTGAATTGACAATTTCTTTTTTCATAAACGATCATTAAATTGTATCAATCGGGGGAAATTGCATTTCATAAACAAGTTTTGTTTTGCGTCCGAAGGTATATTCATGAACGCATTACGTGCATTAATGTAGTATCGGCCTATCTAAGGAACCTATCTAAGAAAGAAAAATCAATGATTTAGTCGTGATAGCAACATTACGGACGGCAATGCTGAAACTTGGGTGAAAAAAAATTCAGCAGCCAAACGAAAACACGGCATGTCAATAACCCAAAAGCATATTAACAAAGTTGAAAAACAAAAGGAATTATAACCAAGGTTCTATTAAATTGCTAATTCTGTGATAATTTGTTTTTTGAAAAACAGTCTGAGAAAAATGGTAAAATCGTCTTGAATAAAACTATGAATCACGAATTGGATGGAGGGCATAAATTATTCATGATAAAAGGCGACTGATGGTTAAAAAGATTTGGTCAATTTTTGTCTGGCCATAAGTCATTGAAAAGTCAAATTCAAGGAACAATCGTGGAATAACGCGTAAACAATGCTTTTGCAGCGACTCGTCCGAGCCCTATTGAGGTGTGTTACATGACTTACGTGATAATTTTTGCACATTGCTGAAACGGAAAGCGCGATATATTACGTGACGTAAGGTTGTTAAAATAGTCAGACAAGCAGTAGACACTTGGGTATGAATACGCGACTGTATTTCATAATAAAATGGAACGCGCCATGTATTATCTTCACCCTTTTAACCCCGAACCTATTATTTCCATCGAGTTGATACGAAAAACTTTGTCCATAAAACTGATTTTCGACATTTCAAACTCTGATTAGAATCGGTACGGTGTTGATAGGTAATTTCAATATCCCACAAACGACATGACAACAACAAATGACTGGCGTTCAAAAATATATACCTAACAGCAATGTCGCAATTGTTCACAGCTGAATATAAAATTACATCGCATGATCTATCCTTGGACAGTCTCAGCAACCGCTTATCTTGCAATGAAACAATGTCGCAGGCTCGTAAAAAATATTGACTCCGGTTTAATGGCTTCGTTCGCAAGATTCCGCATCGATTGTGCAATTTCGAGTTTCGTTTAAACCGTTGGACATCCGATTTCTCGACCTCCTTCTAACGTCTGACATTTCTCGCTAAATTTCGTCCCAGTTTCGGTGTGTAGCTTTCTGCGAACTTTGCTGTTTTAATGAGAGCCAACTGCGCCATTCGTCCCTTGGTAACAAGCTGTTGAATCCGAAAGCAAATGATCCGAGGGCGACGATCAACCTTGCCAGCGTTAATAAAATGTAAATTTTTCAGATGGCGCTCTCAAATGTTACGTCTGCGATTCCGTTACGAACGCACAGTGCAAGGACCTTTCGACAAATAAGATGGAGCCGACGGAGTGCGACGCTTACAACATGCAAAAATGGCATAGCGATTTAGCTTCCAACCGAATGATGAGCAATTTGGCCTCCCTCTTCGAGGTGGACACCCCGAAGCACCATCAACAGGCGATGGTACCCATGTATGCCTGTGCTAAAATGAATTTCAAAGGTACGAGTTTGAAGTATTTGAAAATACTTAGGTGGGACTGTCGGTACAATACACGGATAGAAAAACGTATACAAAATTTACTGTGGTCATTGTAAACTGCGGACCATAACCTCAAACACAAAATTTTCCCCCAAATTACAGAAAACTTTACTATCGACGGAACATTTTTTACTGAATTTCGACTAAATTTTGCTATGTTCATAGTAATTTTTTGTATGAAGCTGTACCGTCCGTGCTTTGATAAGAATCATAGTAAAATTTGGTGCTGTATTTCTATCCGTGTATATGTGATACGTTAATCTTCAATATTAAAAAAAAAACATCTTTGATACTTTCAAATATTATTTCACTTTCAATTATAGGCATAAAGTTTCTTAACTTTTTACTAATTGCATCTTTTGAGAAAGTATAGAATTTGTAATATGCAGATGAAAGTAAATAAAATGTCATTTTTAATTTAACATATTCTTGTTTTCAGGTTTACATAATGTGCTGGAAATAGCCAGACAATATAATTTACGAATTTTTGTTCCCTCGACTATTGGTGCCTTCGGTCCAGATTCACCGAGAGATTTGACGCCGAATGTTACTATTCAGAGACCAAAAACAATTTACGGAGTTAGCAAAGTTCATGCCGAACTATTAGGAGAATATTATCATCATCGATTTGGTCTTGACTTTAGATGCTTGCGTCTTCCAGGAATCATCAGCACAGATTCACCTGGGGGTGGTACTACTGGTAACTCTTTTTCACTTGTACAATCTACATGGCAAGTTTTCTTGCCGTGAAAATTGTTAAATTTTCGTGAATTTTCACCGAATTGTGTCATAAAGCAGCGCTAAAATGACAATTTGTTTGAAATTATCAAACTGATGCCATTACGGATGAAAATATATTCTATTTTAGTATAATTATTGTCGCTTTTTATAAATTTTATATATACAACATATATTTCAATCTAATATATTAAACACAAATTGTATAGGCTTTCTTACATTACTATTTACAAGAGAGATCAATGACTTAATAGGCACTTAGGACAGGCTTCGCGCGACAGGAAATCCACAAGTTTAATTCCACCCATCAACGAATAATTTACAGAGAAATTTTTAAATAAAAAATATAAAAATAGAAGAGACTCTCAACATTGCGATATAGTTGTCTGTCTTCGACACTCGATATTTTTCTGGGTGAAATTAGATATTCATTTTGTTATAAATAATTTGTCAGTTATGCTGGGGCATAACAGCACTAAAAATATTAGTATTATACAGATTAATATTCAGGTTTATTTCGTATAGAATTTTTTAATTTTATATGTTTTTATGAATATATTTTGATGAAAGGCCCCCTTGAAACTATTCCAAATTTAGAATTCAAAATTATAAAAGATTAGGTTGGATAATAAAATAGATACGTGACCGACACTTAAATTTACAATAAATATTACCAATAGGGTAACAATGAAAATGAGGTCTGAACCTGAAATAATTTTCAAACGAAAGCAAATCATTCGATGAACGAAACGTAACTTAATTATTGCGCCAGATTGCTGCTCGGGAGGGCTAGGTAAGGGAAAGAAGGACGGAATTTTGGCGGCTTTCATAGCCGCCTCCTTACCGCGTTTGTGGCCCTTAAGAGGATGTCTAAATCGTGTGCGACCTACATTACCGACATTGGTGTAAAATAGTTGTTTTTGTTATTTTTCAATGAGAGTAAACACGTGTTGTTTACTAATTTTTATATCATACAATTCTCTCATTTTTATAGATTATTTAAAACTTACAATGCAACAATAAATAGATTGTAAAATGCGATCATATTTAGTGACCGCATTTTAGAGGTGGGCCTAGCATATGCCGAATTTACAGAAAAAACGCGGTCGTCACTACTTGTGATCGCATTTCACAACCAATTGTCTTGGTATTTGTTCCAAAATACTCTAAAATGATCAAAGATTTGTCTGATTATGAATGTCGTCAATATTTGTACCATTTTTTGGCGAAATTCACGAAACATTAGTTTTCCCGCCAAAAACAGGATTTGAACTTCGCCATCGACTTAGACATCCTCTTAAGAGAAGTTTGAGTGTACAAACATTATCACTATTATTGAATACCTTAAAATTTATCCATAAAATACCATAAAAATAACCGAGAAGTAAACATGAACGAACACAAAAAAACCAAAATGAATTCCGGACATTTTTATGATATATTCATTATTATTTATTTACTTAACGGGTTGAAACCCTTTAGTAGTACAGAAAATATATCATATTTTTCTCATTGGTATACTAATAGGTATCATATACCTGAGGTTGTCATCATTGCAGTAGTTCAAACACATAATAAAAATATAAGAAATTAATAAACCATTAGAAACGATAACGCAAATTTTATGTAAAAAAAACAATCGAAATAATAAAAATTCTAATAAATAAGATTCGAAAATCCACAAAAATTATGATTAAAAATTAACATGTTGATTTTCAGATTACGCAATTTCTGTTTTCCATGAAGGCTTGGTACAAAAAAAATACGAATGTTATCTCGAGAGAGAGACACGATTACCGATGATGTACATAGACGATTGCTTGAGAGCAATTTTCGAGTTTCTAAATGCACCCAACGAAAGACTTGGTTCACGTGTTTACAATGTTTCAGCTATGAGTTTCACACCGGAAGAACTCTTTTTTGAAATAAAAAAGTATGTTCCTGATTTAGAAATCACTTACAAGCCTGATGCAAGGCAACATATTGGTAAGATTTACAGAATTATTTTCAGTTTACAAATAATTGCTGATATTAGAGTAAAATGTTTATCTTTTTAAGCTGACACATGGCCTCGGGCGTTAGACGATAGTGATGCTCGCCATGACTGGGGTTGGCAGCATGGCTACGACCTTGAAAAACTTGTCGCAAGTATGATTCGTGACATGGGAGAAAACTTTCAGCTTATTGAGCGTATTGCTAAAGTAGCTTAAATCATTGTATTACAAATTGTGTTTTTTTTATTTCATTGATCCTTTATATGTGCTTTTTTTACATTAAAATTATAATAATCAAAATTTATATCATGATAAAATGCAATGAAAGTAAACGTTAATGAAAATGTTAAGATTTAGTATACTTTTAGTGAAGGATTTCACTAAAGTCACCAAACTCTTCTAAATCATCGTCCGCGTTGAGCATTTCTTCAATGTCCAATTTCTTCTTCACGATTGGCGTTCTTAGTTGAGCAGACATAGTATTTGGTGATCTAAAATCAGTTCTTCTTTCACTTTTTGGCGTTACAGCTGGTGAGAATGAATTTTTTTCTGATTCGATTGTTGATTGAGCTTGAGGCAAATTGCAACTCGAATCTGGACATTTAGTTCCATTATGAATAGCCCGACTTTCCATGAAGTAAGCATTTGGATGAATAGTAATTTTTTCCGGGGGACATCCATGCGTTGTTTCAAAGTATTGCTTACAAGCATTCAGATACTCTCCTTTTTTGGCTAAATCAACGATTTCGTTTACCTCTGTAATTAGTAAATAAAAATTAAAATCGTACATGAAAAAATAGAATCGTACAGTTTATTAAAATTTTCTTAAAGTATTAAAGTAATACACGGATAAAACGGAACATGACTGGTTCATGTTCCGACATATTTGATCGCAAACTGTTAAAAATTGACAAAATTTTTGACAGGGCACGATTCAATGTTGCCGAGACACGAACTATTCGTGATCCGTTTTCTCCGTGTATTAGTTCTTACGTGGCAAAGGAAGAGAATATTCATTCAGTCTATTTTTCAACGCCTGACTATCCATGTATCTGAAAGGGCAACCATGATATTCGCCAACTCCCACAGCAGAATTGATAATCTTTGTACAGCTGAATGGGGTGTAGTTACACTTTTTACCCTCTTGACCGTACAAATGTCTGAACGTGTATTTGTGTTGCTTGTCAAATGTATCGCGTTCCTTTCCGTTTGAAAAAATATCTTTCCAGAAAATAAGCGAATCTTCTAAAGTCACGCCAATTCCTTTCAAGAATAGACCGTAGGCTAGACGACCTCCATTTCTTAAATGACTGTTGGCGATAAGCTGCTCATGCATGATTCTCATGCAAAGAGGATACGAAGATTTCGATAGCTAAAATAATTGAACAAATAGAAAAAAACATAATTTCAAATCGTACAACATAAATTAATGTAATCTCCTTTTTACCTCTGGAAGCATAGTAATCGGAGTAGTTTCACTGTTCCATACAACTCTAGCCATACCGCTGAAACATTCTGGCAGTGATTTCAAAAAATAATCAGACGTTCGTCATGTCTGATATTTGAGATGTACCTTGGAACATTCTAAAATAATTATTTTTATCAATATTATTAAACCATTTTCATTATTTTCAACGACCACCGGCCAGTTTTTAATTTCATTATTGTCTACTTTGCTTACTTGTAAATCTGCAGATAAGTATTTTTTAAAAGAAGTGACGAAAACAGAAATGAGATCCGTCTGGGGAACATATGCCATCCCTTTCTTGACGAAAACTTTTCTGTCGTATATTAAATCCAAGACATCTGTATAAGGTAACTTATAATAATCTGAATTACACACATCGATGTCCTTGTACGAAGAATTGTTCAACTTATCCATGTTTTCTGTTTTCTCTTCAATTGAAATCTGAAAAGTAATTTTATTATTATTAAAAGTTTTGTATTCTTTGATAATTGTATTTTCAAATTGTGAGGTTGAATTTAATTACAGGTTTGAAATCGAAATCATAAATGCTGAGAAGTTGAATAACACCCTCTTTGTTTAAAGCCGAGAAGCGCCACTTAAATAACTCTGTTTCGTGAATAATAAACCACGATCGTGATTCCTCTTTCATGCCAAAGGCTAATCGAAGAATAAAATGAGAATAATTATCTCGTCTCCTGGTCTCGAAGTCTTCCTCCGTTTGCGAAGCACATCCCTTTTTGTTATCAATTTTGCAAATTGAAGATATCCTTCTTTTTTCAAAGCTTTCTGCAGAGCCTGAAGACACTCTTCTGGAGACGCTAGACATTGTGCACCTATATTTTCGACCAACTGTAAAACTGAATAAATATTTGAAGGGTAAAATCAAATAAATCATCATAAAAGTAAAACATTGTAATAATAAATTTGTTAATATTTTACAAAAAATTGAAACATTTATTTGTATTAACCTTTCAGCCTCTCTATAGCAATTTGCTGAAACTCCTCAAAACTAATATTGTCCTCTGGGGGTTCTTTATACATCTGTAAGTCATGGTTGTACTTGCTTTGTACAGTTTCAGTTTCTCTCCAAACAAACCGCTTTCTTTTTGGAGTAAAGTCCATTTTTTAATATAACTTGTCTATGAACCTACAGAAAAACAAACTTTTTTATTGTATATTGTAAAATAAACAAGTAAAATTGTAACAGTAATGAAAAAAGGAATAACAAATAAAAAAAAAGTTAGTTGCTCTCTAATAGTAAATTCAGAATCTAAACAAACTATAACCTTATGACTTACCAAGCAAACTGATCCTTCATAAGATCGTATTCAAACAAACAATAGCCTGATTGATTGACTCAATAACTTATGTCAAATAGTTGTAACTAGTTTAGTTCAACGTATCAACTGCACCAACTGATTGCTGACATTTCTTACGAAAGAGTGTCACTCTTTTTGCTTCCCGCGTTTTAAAATGCAAGGTTAAGTTGCGCACACCGACGACCATCAGCACACAGCCTACGCGCAAGCGCGCAACATTGTTGTGTAATACAAGCGTCAATTTGAATCGCTCAATGAAAACATGTGTATTCTTGTTTACCTCTTGTAGTATACATATTAAATTTCGTTTCCAAAGAATAAAAATAAAAATCAATATTTTTGGCTTCAAACTGAAAAACCGTTACAATTATTTACGACAATACTAGTTTATATTGGTTCAAGATAAATTGCATTGTAGTCATCAGTGATTATTTTAAAAAAGTAGCAAATGTGATGTGATATCATGATGAATGGAACTATAAAGAAAAATTCTAGACCAAAGGTGCAACATATAAGAGAAATAATTTCGGATAAGGAATTACCTGGAGCTTGGATTTATGGATTCGATAAATGGACCAAGGTAATGTTGGAGATCGAAATTAAGAAATTATAGACAAAAAATATATGACAAAATTCAAATCAATTATTTTAAACAAAAACAAATACCTTGCTTTGATCGTTCAATCACACAGAAAATTGTTTGTTCTTATGAAAAATTTACTTATACATTCTTCCGGTAACAACAATTAAAGAAATATAACATTTAAACATATACCATCCCCATATACTTGTATTGAATTGTCATTTATCTCAATATGACATTATTATATTGATTTTAAGATGAAATGGCCCTACTCATCAATGAAATTGCAAGCAATAATTTTTTTGTTATTTTTGTTTGAATGTATTTCGATTCTGTTCAAAATTTGCGAAGAATG
Organism: Trissolcus basalis; assembly: GCA_025266255.1. Lineage (NCBI taxonomy): Eukaryota > Metazoa > Arthropoda > Insecta > Hymenoptera > Scelionidae > Trissolcus > Trissolcus basalis. The sequence continues at coordinate 51,786 of JAAMPD010005338.1, forward strand.
TCTAAAGTCCAATATTGATTGATTATGTAAACTGATACTTGGCTCATTTTCTTTATTCGGATTTTTTGGATATGCAGAATCCCCAGGTAAAAGCATTACATTTCCGTCCGATAAGTTTGATATTACCTGAAAAAAATGTATTCTCTATTTCATGAATACGTCGAATTTAAACTGACATTGTAGAATCAATTTAACACTGCCCCATGTATTTTTATATATCTTTTGAATTTATAACAAAATTAATTTAGATATTTTTTTTTTTATAAGAAATTCATAATTATTTAATTATATAACACAATATAAATTGTTGTATTTAACTTTAAAATAATGCAATGTATGCAATTTTTTCGTAAACACTGACCATAATAGTCTCTACATTATTTTGACTGATTTTTAATTACAATTTTCTTAGGTTTGAGATTAACAAACAACTTAACATTTTACCGAAATTTAATTCATATAGCATAATAATAAGATATATCAATTTGATCAAAAATTGACTATAACAATGGAGTAACTATACAATACAATTATTAAAACATGATTTACTTACAGGAAAAATTAGCTTGATCCCTAATTTATTACGTTTTTTAGCAAGTTGATTCAATTCATCCAATGTGTTGAACTTCATTATATTGCTTAATTCATAAAATTGTGGTGGTGGTAATTGAGAATCAAATTTTTTCACTAACTTGGAAGGGCTTCCCCACTGAAAATTTAAGTTTTAATAACAACTACAACACACTCACTCACACACACACATTGAAAAATCATTTTTTCTTACCATCAAATGTTCAACTTCGTTAGTAGAGTAATTAGTATGAGGAATACCATCTATACGAGCGAAGAAAAAATGTGTATCAAATCGTTTTTTATAAGTAGTAGGTGTTAACCAATTGCTCCACTTATGCAGGGACCACAAATCTGGATAGCACTTAAATTTTTTGCACATTTCATAAAATAATCTTGCATCATTCTGCACTTGCTGTTGCCATAATTGAATTTCACTTTGTATCACTAAAATTCGAAAATTAAATATTTATAAAATTCCAAGATGTAAAAAAGAAAAGGCAGTTGCTGTCCGCACCCATGCGGATCACGGGTTGCGGGTCACAGGTCTGCAGGTTGTGTAAATTTCAAAATAATGTTCTTTATGGAATACGCCATATATTTTCTTGCAAAAATAAATTTTTTACTTATAAATGAAAACAAATATCATAAAATGTTTTTTATTTTTTAATTCAACAATAAAATTGAAAAAAAATTTTTGCTCATTAAAAAAATAACAAAATTATTCTCGTATACAAGTATACTAGATTGAAAATAAAACATTTTTCCATTTCGAAGAATATTCTCGTATACGATATTGTCATAAAAAATCATAACATTCAAAAAATCAAATTTCAAAACTCGCCAAGTGCGTAAACCCATGGCCATGTACTCGTGAAAATTACTTGTCAAATTTTGTCAGGCCTAATAAACCCATGAATCCGTGAAATTCTAGCCATAAAACCCGTCGATCCGTGTACCCGTATCCATGACCCGTCTGGGGGCAAGAATATTCTACTACCAGCAGACCCACGACCCGCATTGGTGCGGATAGCAACTACCGAAAGAAAATCACATCTATAATATTATATTAATTTCCATATTTTAATAATTGTAAATATACTTTTTAATATATATTTTAGCTGTGCGAGATTTGTACTGTCTATCTAAAAACTATTTTTTTATATTAATAAAATTAATTTTTAATTTTTTGTAGGTTAGAGTCCAAATTTTTCAAGTAAAGCTCGTTTAAACTTACTCTGCGGACTCTTACCGGACGAAGTTCAAACGAACTTCTTGATTTCGAATGTCGAGGGAATACTGAAATTTATATTGATGTTACAAAGTAAAAATCAATTGAGTGTATATATAAATTCTATGCACTGGTTCGGTTTTTTCCTTGTTCTACATATATAGTGTGAAGTATAGTGATTAAAAAAATTGTCTCTGTACAAAATAGACGATAAGTTTACAGAAATTCGGATATAATTAAAAGCAGAAATGTTATTTAAAAAAAGCCTTAAAGGTTTTAGTCATCTACAGTGTGAACATGCAGCTTCTTTAAATTATATTACATACACTTGAATCTTACATAGTGGAAAGAAGAGCAACAAACTTCTACTGTACAACAAATAATAATG